>ONZK01002902.1:131227-146070 GCA_900322385.1 Pharnaceum exiguum
AGGCATCTATTGTGGGAATTTCCAGTCCTTGCTTCCTGTGAGCTTTCAAATTTCTGTTACAATTGGACTTGTTTAAAAAATATGTGGTTCAGAGTTTTTTTTTTAGATAACATGGATATCTAGGGCTTTGCCTAACTAATCCCATGGACCCTGAAGTTAACAACCGGTAAAACCTCCAGTGGCCCCGAGGAAACTCGAACTTGGGACCTCTGGAATAAATCTCAAGTCTTACCAACTGAGCTACCCACTCGGGGTTAAAATATGTGCCTTAGAGTAGATGCGTGAAGTTATGCATTATATCTAACCAATGTCCTTTGTTTCTCTAGCATATCGGGGTATATGCTTTTGAAGTTGTGAGATAGTTGTGCTTTTATTCCACACCCTGTGCTCATTTTCTACATGTCAAATTGGTTAACTTTTACGATTTTGATACTAAACCAATTGTTACATACTTTTTTGAAGGACCCCTATATAATGTGCTGGGATGTTCGCAATACGGTTGAGGTCGTGTACAAGTAAGGTTCATTTTTCAGCTGCTTTCCATGTATATATTCATGTTGTCTGTTGGTGTTAGAACTTCCAGCATTGAGGACCAAGTTCTTTGGGGGTTCATGGTGTAAAATAAGTCTGAAGTGTGCTTATTATCTTTTGGCTAGAATCATGTTTATTTTATCTGGGGAAAAAAAATCTTTACCTTGTTTCTAATGGATAGTATCATCTGCACATAACTTTGGAATTCTCATCAAAGCCTGTTTGTTTTCTTGGTATCTGTTTATACTTACTAATGTTGAAAAGCTTGAGTCTTTCACTTTGTTAAGCCTCTTTAGGTTACTTGTCTGTGCAGGCTCTACAGATCATCCGAACATACAAATCAGCGGATAACATTTGACATTGAGCCCTGTGGACAACATCTTGGAACAGGGGGACAGGTTAGTTGTTGAGTTCACCTGTTTGAGTTGGCTTACCCAGTTTCATAAAAAATCTCTTAAATTATTTCACTCCATCCCATGTTCTTTTCTAGGATGGGGTAGTCCACATTTATGATTTGCAGACTGGGCAGTGGGCATCCAGTTTCACAGCTGCATCAGGTATGTGGCGGACATAACAGCAATTATGTTTGCTCATTTTGGAAGCAGCCTGCCGAAATATCTTTTAATCTAAGTGCTATACTTTTTCTGCAGATACCGTCAGTGGTTTCAGTTTCCATCCCTTCCTCCCTATGGCTGTCTCTTCATCTGGACATCGAAGGTTTGGGCTTCCTGATGATGCTGATGAAGATTTCATCTTGAGTGGTATCTCCTAAACTTCATGTTGCTAGTGCTGAAGTGTCTAGTTTGCTTTTACAGACTCCGGTTTTGATAATTATACTTGATGGAGCTGTCTCTTTATTCTCTCACTCTATGTGCTCTTCTAGCCACATTTTCCGTTGTTTTGATGTTAATTGGTTTGCGAGTCAGTTGAATTTTGAAAGACACATAACTTCCTCTTCGTAGTTGGTATGGTAAATGTGAAAACTGCATGGATCCTTATATTAGTTCAAAATCTGTCTTCGGGGAATTCTTGTTTTAAGTCAGGTTACCACCACAACCGAGCCAATCACCCTAACCACCGCTCACCCTTCTCCATTTGGTAAGTTGCCTGGAAATACTTACTCAACCTGTCAACCATTGCCCATAAACCCAGCCAGACTGCAATCCACAGCCGTAGATGCAAGCCAATTTTACCCCCTCTTGAAAACCCAAAAGCACAGCAAACTTAACCAACCAAATCTCCAGTGCGATAAGCCATATCCATATCACATTCCACTTGTCCCTCATCTTGTCAACCCAAACACTAGCCGGCGACCATTCCCTTCAAGGTCCCATTCTTGGTGTCCGAAAATCTAATTTGAATTGATGGGTTCAGTCAAGGTTTTAAAATGCGATTGTGGTCCTGTTCACGGAAACGGTCGCAGATTTGCAGAAACTGGGTGTAGCGGGTGTCAGCGTGTCGCGTAACGGAACGCGGCATCGCGGCAGGAGTTTGTATAGGTAGATGTGCTGAGGAATCGGTATCTGTTGGTCAAACTCATAGATATCCCTTTTATTTTCGTTCTATAAACACAAAACCCCAAAAAATGTTTTTCCTTTTTTAATTGAGCATCAATTTTAATAGCCTTACCACTCGTAACGGCTGTTTTTAACGGTGATAACGGCCGTTAAAATAGTGTTGCAGTCTTTAACGGCCGTGACGCTCATAACGGCCAACGGGGGTTATTTGTTGGAAATGCAATGCACTTGTAGATGCCTGCCAAAATGTTACATAACGGCCATAACATTCGCTTATATTATAAGTTTAGAAGTGAAGAGTCTAAGCAAGACAATGATGCTGGGTTGAATGGTTGCTGATGACAGTTTTGTCCCTTGCATCGAATTGTTGAATTGTTGGAAGTTGAATGCATATAACTTGCATGATTTCAAATTGTGTCATATGGTGCTATATAACAAGTCAAGGTGATTTATCATTGTTACATCCAGTGTTATGTCCAATGTATCCAGATTGGTTATGCATAGCCTGCATAGCAAGATGCCATGATAGTTGCATCAAAAAAAAAAGATGCCTATGTCAACTGCCATATATAGCGGGGAGGAGATAGAGAATACGGGGTCAGAAGGATTTTGGGAGAGGGGAATGTGAAGGGTATTTAAAACAGGAGTGTACTATATAAATGGTGCATCTGTTGTTGTTCACTTAAACATTTGAAGTTAGTGTCAGCAATTGGATTTGGGCTTCACAGCCTTGCAAATAGGAAGATTTTTTTTGTTGTTGAGAAAAGGAAAGAACTAAAATTGAGCATTGCTTTCTGGATTGCTACTATTCATAAAACTATAACAGTGACTGATGAGTGTCCCCAGGAATTGTCATGCATTGCCATGATCGCTAGATATAATTTTGAAGACACTAATGACTACCTCTAGTTTTTCTTTTGGTTCTCCCTCCATTGGGATCTGAAGTTTTTTATTCTCTCTTACCATTTTCTCATGGTGTAGGTACTGAAAATTGTGTCTCTGTTTGGAGCTTTTCATTCGATTCAGATGGGGATCACGGCACTGGTATTGATAGTGGAGATGCGAAAGATGACTGTTGAGATACTGTGAGCTCTTCATTGATTGTATACTTTAACGGACTTAGGTGCAATTGTAAGCTTAACTACGGACTTAGGTTGTAGAAGTGTAGATGTGTAGCATTGTCGCAGCTGATTTATCCACGGCATGCATCTGATGAATCCACACATTTTTCGTATCAATGTATGGAGTATAGACACGCCGTCCAAAAGCTCTCCACTTCCTTCTCTTTCTCCACTCCCTCTCCCTCTCCCTCTCCCTCTGCCCCTTCATTCCCTAGTTTCCCTATCTCATTTACAACTTCACCGACGATACCCACATGATTACTACTTATATCATTAATAGTAACACTAGCCTAACATTCACATTCTAAGTTGTTTCAAATTCTGGGCAAAAATGGGTTCCATATTGTGGGACCACTACATCTACAATTCTTAGGCGCTTAGGCGTATGAACTTGTGAAGTCTGAAAGTCGTTCTATGTTATTTCTTATCGGCTCGCACTTACAAGATTGACAACCGTGCCGAAAACAACTACATCTTCAATTACAATGGAGAAGTTATAATTGTCACTAACTCCAACCATACCGTCCATAACAATTAAAAATAATATAATTGAAACCATAGCGTATTACCGTCCATTGTCCAAGATTGTCACCGGAAAGATTCACTACAACCACCAGTCACCACACCAGAAAATGGAGATATTAAACAAAAAAAAAGAAAAATTTAAAAGTTTGAACTCTATGTTTCTAAATCAAGAAAAATTTAAAAGCTCTAGATTATCCTTCTTGGTTAAACCCCTTTAATTTATTTAATAAAAGCTTAAACACACTTGATACAAATAAGATCATGCACAAGAATGGAAGATTCTAGCATGCATGACCAAATAGTTAAGCTACTCCTAGAATGATACGATGACTTATTAGCATAAACTAAACATAACACACTTAACCTACCTAAACTAATACAACTTATCATAAAACTTCAACACTTCATTCATCGTCGGAGGACGTCTTTCCTTCTCCCCCCCTCCTTCCACTTTGCATCTTCATCTTCTTCATTTTGTCAATGAGCGCCCTTTGCTCATCAAGAGAGTCAAGGGTGACTTTCAAATCATCTCTAATATCCGACATCGATCTTTCCGACGTCCCAACCCCTAGCTTATTTTTGATCCGGTCTTCCGCCATTTTGGAGTCCTCTGTCCCCATATAATAAGCACCCGCAGCACCCTTGAACACCAGCTCCACTGCGGCAGCTCCGGTAATGGCGGAGCTAGCTTTTGAGAGGGATTTTCCACCCTCGTTGGTCGGTTCACAAAGATTTTCAGCAACCGACTCACTAACTACAAGCTCAGCTTTCCCTCTAGGAACGCTTGAGCTTGCCTCAACTTTATAGTTAAGTTTTTTAATGGTGCGGGAAAAGCGGTTTCCGGAAGACATGCTGAAAATTTTGAAAGAAAAGTTGTCGGAAGCGAGAGATGTGTTGAAATGTTGAATGCAAATTGAGAAAGGAAAATAGTAACTCGGGGAATTTGGTGGGAGAGAGGAGCGACTGCGAGAGTGAGGAAGTTCAGAGAAAGACAGAAATGTTAATTGCGAGAGTGGCAAAATATATAGATCAGTGAAAATGACAGAAAGAAAGAAAGAGAGAGCGAGAGAGGAGAGTGAAGGGAAACGAAGAAGTTGAGAGAATCATTGCTCCGCATTGGTGATTCTTTTGCTATTAGGTGGTGACGTACGTGGTGCAGTGCAGTGTGCAAAAAAGTGGTCACTGGTCAGCAATGCTCTATTACAACAATTGTACCGTTTACAATAATGGGTTGTACGGACTTGTACGGTTGTACCCTATTACAATAATTGTACTGATATATGTGTTACAAACTTACAATGGGGTTGTACAAACTTCTTCTTTTTATTACCCTTTATTATTTATCTATCTATGTATAAAAGTTAACTTAATTACATTTCACTAAATAAACTAACACATAATTGAACTAAATTAAAATATTAATAACTTAACTTAAGTTAACTTTTTTGTTTAATTTTTTTTCACATAATTATTTATTAAAACCCTATATATAAATATAAGTTTTTTTCTAAAATTAAATAGTGAGGCATTTCCAATGGTATAGAAAGAGTGATCAAGTGTTTGGAGTTTTTTTCCTACAAGGCGACTTGAACAAAGTGGCTAAGCTAGTTGGCTACCAATTTCAAGGAAGAGATTTTTTTTTAGATATTTATCAAGCAAGAGTGCAACGTAACATTTGGAAGCTTAAACTGATCGATGTTAGTGGCGTTAGTTTGAGGGATGCAATACGTTGCAAGTAAACTTTAGGGACAAATACATATCTTAGGCAAACTTAGGATGTACAATTTTGTTCACCCCTATTCAAGTGAACTGGACTTAGGCCCTGTTTTTTTCAACTTCAGTTCAGTTTAGTTCATCTCCATTCAATTTAGTTCAATTCAATTCAGTTCAGTTCAGTTTAGTTCAGTTCAGTTAAGTTAAGTTAAGTTTAGTTAAGTTACATTACGTTAAGTTACGTTAAGTTAGGTTAGGTTAGGTAACTTACTTAACTGAAGTTAAGTTCATTTCATTAAAAATGAATTATTATTCATCATTTAATAATAATAATAATTATTATTATTATTACTTTTAGTAAAAGTAGTAGTAATGGTGGTGGTGGTGGTATTATTGTTGTGGTTGTTGTTATTTTAACATTATATAATCACACACAAAATAAATAATAAATAAGTAAATATATTTAGATATATCTAAAAAGTTATATTTTTCAGTTAATTAAGTTAAGTTAAGTTAAGTTAAGTTAAGTTAAGTTAAGTTTAAGTTTAAGTATAAGTATAAGTTATGTTAGGCTAGGTTATGTTAGGTTAAGTTAATTTAAGTGAAGTTGATCAGTTAAGTTAAAGTTTAGTTAAGTTTAATTAGTTCAGATCCATTCAATTCAGTTCAGTTCAGCTCTATTCAATTCAGTTCAGTTTAATAAAGTTTAACTGTACAGAAAGGGCCTTAACTCAAAAAAGAACGGGCACAAAGAATTACATCAGTGTTAAACTTCTCTCAATAAAAGCTGATACTAAAACTAAACTTTACTTTTAATCACTAAAACTGAAGTGTAATTTTCTAGAAGGCGTACAGAATTAGAGATACCCTCGTGATTCGTGAATAGCTTCAAGGCCTTCAACTATCCACCTAAATTTCGTACGAGTATTCTTTAATTTGTATAGGAAGTACGTACAAATGTACAATATCACAATATGTTCTCTCTTTCAATATCCGGTCATAGAATAGAGGTGCACACTTCTGAATTATTGGAGGTCCTTCCCATCTCTAAGTATGACGTACGTAAACTGTTGCACGCAAACTTTATGGTTCACATGGCATGCACGCTCCTTTTTCTTTTGTGGAATGCACGCTCTGTACTCTAGTAACATGAATGCTTCGTCAGCAAATCTTTAGTACACCGGTACAACCGGTACACTTTTTGAATTTATGACTATTACAAACGGACTGACTAATGACATTAAAAATTTGACTAATGATATATGTTGTAAACTTGTAATATACTAGTTATAAATGAACAAGGTGAAGTGTCCCTCAGAATTGGAGATGCTTCATTGCTTCTTCGCTAAAAAAAAACATGAATGCTTCGTATTTCACAATTGTGAATTACAACAACGTCATTGTATTATTCTAAAACAGCATCACACAATTCAATTCGTAGGCCATCAATCCCAATTAACTAATTATGTTCATACTCATCAATTCAACGCGTCATTGTTCCACCGATCCCAAATTTCTCTCTGAGTTTATAAATATCATTGGATTATTGTGTAATAACCAAATAGTCAAGACAATACAGTAAATAAGTCTTCCCTCCAGAACCCCCTACTTATGATGTCGCATTATGTACTTGCATTACTAGGGATGTGTTCTCCCGAACTTATAAATACTGAACTAAAACTAAACTAAATTAAACTAAATTTTTATTTAATCGTTTTGACATATATTTACTTGTTAAAACACTATCAATATTGAGATTTTATAAAATTACTTAGTGAGATCTGTATAATGATATACAAAGAACTACTAATGGATATTGATGTCACAACTTCTTACGATCCAATAAAACGAGCTGAACTGAATTAAATTGAAATGAACTGAACTAAATTGAAACTAAACTGAACAGAACCGAAGTGAAATTTTTAGAAGTTTGGGGAGAACAAGCTAGATGACACTCCCAAAAAAAATGTTGTTTTTGGATAATTAGGGTTTAATCATGAAAATTAGTGGTAAAATGACATTTATTACTTTGAAAATGTGACATTGTTTATATGGACACAAAAAAAGGCAGCTTTGACACGCAATGACAGCAAAAGGAGCATTGTTATAAATTTATTACAGCATACATCATAAAATTTATTAACTCAAAAAACAACTTTAATTGATGTGTATATGTTTTCTCTTCAACTTCTAAAAACTGCAGTTCACTTCAGTTTAGTTGGTTAAGCTCATTTCTGTCAATCATAATAAGTTGTGATATCAATTCATCATTGTAAAATTCTCACTAAGTAAATACATTTGAATCCTCTATTCCTTTACTCACTACCCTCATTGCCCTCAAAAATTTGAGAGGTTATAAATTTGAATCCTCATATTCTACAAGTTACGTTCTTTTGATACTTGCACCAAAACTGTTAATATGTATGAAATGCCATTTTGATCAATTATTTTGTTCCATTTTCATCAATTGAGTGAGGGCAATGGGGAGTTATGAAAGAAGGAGAATTGTAGTGAGGAGTAGGGGTTGTGAGACAGAGAAGTAAGGCTCTGTTCTTTTCAACTTCAGTTCAGTTCAGTTCAGTTCAATTCAGTTCAGTTCAGCTCCATTCAGTTCAGTTCAGTTCAGTTCAGTTAAGTTAAGTTAAGTTAAGTTAAGTTAAGTTAAGGTAAGTTGAGTTTAGTTAAGTTAAGTTTAGTTTAGTTAAGTTTAGTTTAGTTAAGTTAAGTTACGTTGCACTAAATTACGTTAAGTAACGTTAAGTTAGGTTAGGGTCGATTACAAATAAACTAATTTCCCTCCTTTTCTGTTGTGTTTGTTGTTATTCTAACATTATATAATCACACAGAAAATAAATAAATAAATAAATAAATATATTTAGATATATCTAAAAAAAGTTACATTTTTCAGTTAACTAAGTTAAGTTAAGTTAAGGTAAGTATAAGTTTAAGTTAAGTTAAGTTAAGTTAAGTTAAGTTAAGTTAAGTTAAGTTTAAGTTTAAGTTGAGTTGAGTTGAGTTAAGTTAATTAAGTTAAGTTAAGTTAAAGTTGATTGATTTGAGTTGAGTTGAGTTAATTAAGTTAAGTCAAGTTAAAGTTAAGTTAAGTTCAGTTCAGTTCAGTTCCATTCAGTTCAGCTCAATTCAATTCAATTCAGTTCAGTTCAGTTCATTTCAGTTCATCTACATTCAGTTCAGTTCAATTCAATTCAGTAAAGTTCAGCTGTATAGAACGGGGCCTAAGGAAATATGTGAGGGAAATGAAATAAAATAGAGATTGAATGAATGTAAAGAAAGAAAAAGTTAAATGGGGAAAATGGGGGAAGGAAAGGAAAAGCCTAACAACCTAGCCACCTAGGTACCCTCGCACACACGTGACGATATTTTCGACCAAAAAAGTCTGAAAAATAGAAAAGTAGCGATTTATAAAAAAATGTCAAGATTGGTACCTTTGTAAAAAAAAAAAGTTTGGTACTTTTGTATAAAACCTCAACAAAAGAAGTATGTAGTTTAGTTTAATTTAATTCAATTTAAGAATTTGCTTTACAATTAGGATAAATTGTTGAGAGACCCTTTTTATATAGTCGACTTTGTATCAACACCCCTTTTATAAAACTTTTTGTTACAACACCCCCAAAACCTCAAAAGTGTTGTTTAGGCACCCCAAATGGGATTTTCGAACAAAAACCAGGGTGAGCTTCCAATTTTACCCTCGATTGAATACACACGATAAGAGAGGAGTGTGAGCTTCCTGTAAAGACCTTATCAAAAAAATTCTCTAGTAAATATGTGAATTTACATACAGAATTTTTCTTCTTTCTTCAATTATCTGATGTTTAATGTATTTCTGACTTGGTTCCTTTAATATTTCACTTAGATTGATTCTATTTTCCTATTTCTAAATTCCCCGTACACACCCAAAAAGAAAATAAAAAACAAATAATCAAAATAGTTCAATTTGGTCTTTTTAACAAGAACTTCAATACGTTTAGGGACATTGTCAAATTTAAGTTCCGAAGATTCTAGTGCATCATAAGTTGTGCGATGCTGATAATTTGAACTGGAGTTTTGTTTAGCACCGAGCATGAGTGGTGCTTGCCCCTAGTTCTGTGTGATACCAAGTATGATTAGATAATCACCAATACGTCAAATGCATACTGTATTTTCAGAATGAGTTCCTAGACTCAAATCTTTTGCCTTCGATATTTAACTTATGAAAGTGATTGCTAAACTGATTTAAATTCTAGCTAAACTAGAAAAGGAAGAGGGAAGACAACATAAACCAAATGCGCGTGTGTTCAGCCGAGGGTATTTTTGGAAGTCCACCCTGGGTTTTGCTCGAAAATCCCATTTGGGGGTGTCTAAACAACATTCTTAAGGTTTTAGGGGTGTTGTAACAAAAAGTGTTATAAAAGGAGTGCTGATACAAAATCGACTATATAAAAGGAGTCTCCCAACAATTTATCCTTACAATTATAACTACCATCCAACCAAATGAATTGAGTTAAATTCATGTAGCTCATTTTTTTTCATCTTAGATGGGACTCCACTGGGATGTTATTGTTGTTGTTGTTGCAAGAGAACTAAACAATAAATTATACAATATGTATCAATATGCTTTTTAATAGCATGCTTTGATCGGGGAACTACAATCTAAGCACGAACTATTACGTACACGTATTTTTAATTTATAGTTAGTGTTAACATAGTTGTCATTTCCCGAGATAGTAAGAAGTAAGACCGTACTTTAGGACTGTTCTTTTCAACTTAAATTCAGTTTAACTTAGTTTAATTATTTTGAGTTTAGGTTTTCGTTATTCAACTTGTAACTTGCGAACGTAATGAGTTTTGATTCCAATAATCATTCGTAGTTGTTATTATATCATTAAAAAGGTTTCACCATATCGTTTCATAAACGTACAATATTGATAACGTTTTAATAAGTGGTTGATTGTCAAAACAACTAATAAAAAGTTCAGTTTTTTTCATTTTAGTTACATTCAATTCAGTTTAGTAAAGTTCACTTCTAAAAAACAGACCCTTTATCACTTTGTTGTCTCCTCATTTATAAATTTATTTGTGAATTTGCTTCTTCTTCTTCCGTTTTAAATTTTGGTCACAACTCAAAAGTATCTAAATTTGATTTTAATTAAGCTTATGTTGTAAATTTTCCAAAATCGTTGAAACCAAAATGTTACTTTGATCGAAAGATGATGTTAATCACATTCAAATTAGTTTCTTAGTTGATTACAAAAAATGTGGCACCGTGCTTGTTTTATCTACCCGGGCTCGTTATGTACCCCTGATGTAGCCCTTGTAAAACAAAAAGATTCAGGCACCCTAACTTTGGTCCTCCTAAAGATTCAACAACAATAACAACAACCGAGGGTAAATATTCATTCAATAGGGTCCTCCTAAAGATTCAAGAGCTTCAATTCAAATGCTCTCTTCCAATCCATTTTTTGTTCCGTACGAAGATCAAGATTCTGAACATCATTGTACCGTACGAGGAATGACGCATTCCATCTTCATGCTCTACACGTTCCATTTATTTTGGTTGACATGACATATGTACTTAACTCTACACACTCCAACAACATGAGCGGAACCAGACAAAAAGAGTTATCTCACGTACATTTTCACTTTTCGTACCTACATAACAAAAAAAACATTATAGATATATATGATTTTTCAACGGTGTGTCCTTATGTTAGATGTGGCAATTTGGGCCCGTCCATTTCAATCCGAATATAACCCATTTATAACCCGAATAGACGGCCCAAAGTCAACCCGAAAGCTGAAGTTACCCGAACTGAATCGTTTTTGACCCGAATTAGTTAAATCCAAATCGAACCCGAATAAACTCAATTAATTGTCTTTGTTATCATGAAATACACGCTAGTAATTAATTTAAACAATTACTCGTATAACATATTTCAATTAGAAAAAAACTTTAATATTTAGTTATATTTAACAACTTACATTGTCCGGGTAGGAAAATAAATGAAATGGTACTTAACCCGAACCGAAACCGACCTAAGCCGAAACAAAATCTAACCCGAAATTGGTGACCCGATTGTAACCAAGCCCGAAAAACCCGAACCGAACCGAACGCGATTGACCGGTCAACAATGCTAGCTCTAGCCGAACTGAAACCGAAACGGTAGGGCAGTTTGCCACCTCTACCTTATGCCCTTCATAAAGCACATTGAACGTGTTCATACCAATAAAAGTACCTAGGCCAAAACTCTTCCTACTTTGTATTTCATCCTATCTGCACTCATTTTATTATGGAGCGGGTTTGGATGTGTAGAGTTTCCAACTAAATGCATTTCAACCTGATACGGGATGATAATTTTCACCCTTATAATAATTTAATGAATATATATTTAGTTTTACATCGCTAAATTTTTGGGAATAATGCATACTTCGGTTTATTATTTTAAAATAATCTTGACTATAAAAATTGCTCGGAATATTCCCTACTTTAACCTTTGTATCTTAGAACGATCTAATGACATTATATGGCCTGTTTGGTAAATGATGAATATACTCTTTTTTAGTAGATTTGAGCCAATTAGTAGATTGACTTGGTCAAATCTACTATTGGTAGTGTTTGGTAACAAGCATATTCAATAGCATATTGGCCCACAAATGTACTCTTTTCAATATGTTATTGACAATAACTTTTTGAAAGAGTAGATTGTATCATTAACATTTTCACACAATCTGCTAATTTACCAAACACTAATTATGAAACTTCTATCTATTATCTGCTAGTCAAATATGTTATATACTTCTCCAATTTGAAATCTGCTTCTACTATTTACTACCTGCTATTACCCAAACAGGGCCTATGAAATTTGTCAAATGTGAATATAAAGCTTTGACTATACATATTTCCACCAGGGTTGACGAATTTTATAGTCAAAATAAAAATTGATGAGAGACCTTAACTGTATGAGACCAATACCACTTAGGATGGCGGCTCCGTTATCCCAAAACAAATGTCTCAATTTTGTTCTTACCATTTTGGACAGCACTTTGTCACATAGTTTTGTATATGAGAGACCTTATATATAACACTTTCATTAACCATGCATTTATAGTGTCATTAACTCATTATGTTTAAATTGGTAAAAGACTAAACTCCAATAAGAGAATTGCCTGTGGAAAATTTTCAATTCAATCTATCATGGGTAATGACTTAAATTTGGTTGTAAATTGTAATATATGAAACCATAATTTCATTTATCCTTTGCCAAGAAATCGACATAACATTTGGTTCTAAACTATTCGGTTTCAATAAGTTCATGTCGTTGTTAATCTGTCATTAGGTATAAGTATATATCATTTGGAAAATTTATCATTCTTATAATTGATAAATATCATAATTTGTTTTTAATAATGCATATTCAATTGCTTAACTCACCTCAGCCGTAATTTAGAAGTAAAAAATAAATTTTTGTGGACTCTTGAACTCATGAAAAGTATTCATTTAAACTCCAAAATATTAAGTATCCCCAAGAAATTTTCTTATGTCTTTTGTGTTTTTATTTTTTCTTCAATTATTCTTTTAAATTCATCATTAACTTAACATTATCATAAAATAAATATAACCTAATTGGGTACCAAAAATGGTATTAACAAAACTCATGCACCTTGTTTTGAGATTCAAGTTAAATCTTGGTATTAGTCAAATCTCAGACACCCTTTTTGAGATTATGCCAAATCTCGTATACCTTAAATTTTCCTATTTTTTCATAATTTTTTTATTCTTTAGACAAGCAAGGGTCTGGTGGCGTATTTTGTAGGTAGCGATGATTTTGTATCACTTAAGGTACCAGACCACAACAACAACAACAATCCCATTATAATCCTATCTCAAATGGGGTACTGAGGGAGTTTGATTTACGAAGCCTAAATCCGATTTGAAAAATCGCAAGACTGTTTCAGAATGACCCACTTAGCATCTTTGTGAGAACCGCTTTATAAATGTTTGCCATTGATTTTTTTTTAATTTTTTTTTATTTAAGCGTTTGTCATTGATCATTATTCTTATTTGGACTTTTTTTTGTTGGCACTTTTTCATTGGTGTTTTTTATTTCTTATGTGGCATAACTTAGAGTTCTCCGTTCCAAGTGGCATATCTAAGAGCTCTCCATCCCGTGTAGTATATCTAAGAGCTCAAGAAAAATGCCTCGTATATATATATATATATATATGTATAAGACTTGAGACATATACAACAAGTCAACAATGGCCCATGTCCGATTTTAACCGAAACCGAACCCGGTATAGCAGTTACCGATTAGCAGTTTTGACTAGTAGTTAGTAGTTAGCAGGTATAAGTTGTTTGGTATATTTACGATTAGCAGTTAGCAGTTTGTAGTGTTAAATACTAAAGAAAATCAAACTACTCTTGAAAATGCTGTTGAGAAGAGCATTTTTTGGACCAAATACTCTCCAAAACTACTCTTTACCAAACATGTTCAAGAGCATTTCTGACCAGTCAAAAATACTCTTACAACACAAAATACTAAATGCTCATACTAACTACTCTTCTACCAAACAAGGCCTTAACACGACCCGAGTATTAACCGAAACCCGAATAAACCCGATTTTAGTGACCCAAAACCAACCGAACCGACCCAAACCCGAACCAACCCAAACCCGACCCGAATGAAAATCGAAACCGATCCAAACCCAAAAAAAAAGACCCTACCCGAACAGTCCCGACTCAAATTCATTTAAACCCGATATGATCCGATTACGTCAAAGCACTACTTTACCTAGTACATCGATTACACCAAAGCACTAGCATATTTTTTGATAAAGATGTGTTTTGTTCGTCTACAATGTTATAATTCATTATAATTCAATTTTCTTTCAAATTCGTTTTTTTTTCCAGTTCCAGCTTAATTTTAGTTATAATTTTAACTGTCTTTAATTTAATTTTAGTGCTGTAAAATATTTTTTGTTTAATTCAGTTCATATTCTTACAGCTGACCAAAACACACCCTTAATTGCAAATATTGTCATTTAGGGTGTGTTTTAATCGGGTAAAAGAATATGAAATGAAACTTAATTGAAGTGAAAAAATTGAATTGAACTAAAAAAACTAAAGTGCATTGGAAAAAACTTGTCACTTCACAATGATGGTTGACCAATCAATGATTAGCCGCAAATATTTGTCGTCAATGTAGGTAACTCCACCTACAACATTTATTTTGCTGTCTGCAAATGCCAATTTAGTTTCCACTCCAAAATCTAAATTATTTCACTCCCGCCCATTATTACACCCGCCCATTATTACACTCACATGTAAGACCCGGTAATTTTCTTTATTTTAAATATTTATGGAATCCTTTATATTTATTGTATGAGTTATATAGTAGTTGGTGTTAAAATATTTCTATGTGCAAAGTGTTGACTAGTC
>ONZK01002903.1:1964-12936 GCA_900322385.1 Pharnaceum exiguum
ATGTTGATCATACAGATTTTCCCTTTAGTTACATAAACTTGATAAACCCCAAACTAGAAATCAGCTACTTATAATTGCATTAACTTGATCATAGTGTATGTTCTAATTGATGATACCACTTATAATTGCATTAACTTGATCATAGTGTATGTTCTAATTGATGATACCATACCATCCGACTCCCTCAGGACCCCATCCGAGACGGGATTAACTGAGTTGTTGTTGTTGATGATGATGATGATACCATACCATATTGCCAGTAGGCAGTAAATCACATTATAGGTCTTTTCCAAACGAGGGCGTCATCACTAATAATCATACTTGGCTGCTTCTGTAGCATTCTGTTGGTACCAATGGATGCATATAAGGCCACGACTTCAGTTATCTATTTGGTTGGCAGAAAAATTGGCATATGATATCTTAGTAGATCACTTTGACACTAAATATATGCATTGTCTCATGACCGCTAAAATTTCTTTCAGGTAGAGTGAGTGGATACACTGGGGATGTAGCTGCTGATCAGTACCACAGGTACAAGGTTAGTTAACTGCTTAACTTTCACTTTTCTTTGATTTCGTTTGTTTCCATATGCTGGCATGCTGCATATACTCATGTTCATACTCTGGTGCTGATATGTGGTTTCATAAATCTTGTAATTGTCTTCTGCCGGAAATTCTAATTGCTTTAGTTTTTTGGTACTCAGGAAGATGTTCAGCTGATGGCAGATACGGGACTAGATGCATATAGGTTCTCCATCTCATGGTCAAGACTAATTCCAAGTACATACTTCACTTTGCAACCACTCATCATGGTCAACATACTAGTTTTTTTTATTGTTTTTCTCACTGAATTGATGCTCTGCATTTGGTATATCTGTTGACCTTTAAATTTCAGACGGAAAAGGACCAGTAAATCCGAAAGGTGTGGAATACTACAACAATCTTATAAATGAACTCATCCATCATGGTACAAAAATCATTCCAGTGGTCAATCTTTTTGCCCTTTTTCAAACAAGCTATCTTCTTAGCAATTCCTTTGGCCATGTTCATGCAGGAATTCAACCACACGTTGTCCTGTACCATTTGGATCTACCACAAGCTCTCGAAGATGGTTACGAAGGATGGGTCAATCAACAGATTGTGTACTCTTCCTTGACAACTTTTATATAAAAAATAAATTTCTTTTCTATTTCACTCATATAATAATTCCAGGCTGATAATTTGTATGGACTAACTTTGCTTAAGCTACTATGTTAATGCAGGAGAGACTTCACCGCTTATGCAAATGTGTGCTTCAGAGAATTTGGTGACAGAGTTCAGCATTGGACAACGTACAATGAGCCTAATGCTTTGATTGGCGTGGGTTATGATACCGGAACACATCCACCTCAGAGATGTTCTGCCCCCTTCGGATCCTGCACCAGAGGCAACTCTTCAACGGAGCCATATATGGTTGCCCACAACATGTTGCTGGCACATGCGTCAGTTGTGAAGTTGTACAGGAGCAAATATCAGGTAACCTGTATAGCATGAATCATTCAACACAGTTGGACTTACTGACGAAGTTTCTAGATCGATTGTTCTCTCGGAAGCTAAAAATTAAAAGTGTGTATGCAGGGGAACCAACATGGATTTGTAGGACTCACTGTTTTAGCAACCATATATATTCCGGAATCAGACACAAATGAAGATCGACTTGCGACTCAAAGGGCTGCAGATTTCCTCACTGGTTGGTCAGTGTTAGTTTGCACAAATTAGGCTTTATTATCATTTAGGATGTTTAGGCTTCATTATCCTTTAGGATGTTAAGCATTATATTCAGTATGTACTTATCCACCCTTTCATGCCAGGTTTATACATCCCTTGGTTTTCGGAGATTATCCTGATATCATGAGAAAACTTGTGGGCAACAGACTTCCTTCTTTCAGTAAACGCGAATCAGAGTTAGTGAAGAACTCATTCGACTTTATTGGAGTGAATTGCTATACAGATACTGTTGTCAGAGACAATCCAAACAGCATCAACATGGAGCCCAAGCATTATCTCACCGACTCAGGAGCGGAACAGGTCGCACTATTACGTACGTATATACTCCATGAGACATGAAAATTAACAAATTTAGTGCAGGTTCTTTAACAGTATAGGGTCTCCTTGATTAACAATTAAATACCGCAATTTTGAGCTTCAACTAATCTGTGAACGAAGACTGACAAAGTTCTATTTTTTGCAGCTATGATGAATGATACTAAGGTACCAACCAGTAATATCCCAATGTTGTAGGCGCCTACGGAGCTCAACATCAGGACTAATTTTCTGTTCGAGGACTGTGACCGCTTCTAACTCTCTTTTCGTTGCAATATTAGGTCTGTGGACATGTACTTGAAGTTTTCAAACAGGTTTACCGAAATCCTCCTGTATATATCCATGAAAATGGTGCTCACCCTTCTCAATCTGTTTACCTTTTCCTTGTGAAGTTGCATATCACTTAAGCAACAACATTTAAGTTTTCTTGATCCATCCTAACCTCTTATACCTGTTTATAAATTGACTAATTTCCAGGCTACCCAACAATGCGTGGCGAATCACTAGAAGATAAAACCAGGATTCAATACCTACGTGCTTCTATAGGTGGCGTGCTTGATGCTGCAAGGTATGGCATCTAAACTGTAGGATTGAGCATGGTCGTAGTTGATTGTGGTAATGCATAATCCGAAACCATATAAAGTTAGTATCATCAGTTATGTAGTATACTTCAATAGATGCAAAAATCAACAAGATGACATTGAAGTAAGCTAACATAATTTATCACGACTTCACGAGTTACCAGCATTCATTCAGGTTTGCAGATCACATACTCTCTTATGGGAATTTGGTTGTAGGAATGGATCAAACGTAAGAGGATATATTTTATGGTCATTCTTGGATTTGTTTGAGATGGCTGGGGGCTACGAAATGGGCTTTGGGCTCTACCATGTGGATTTTCTCAATGATCCAGATTTAAAACGACATCCCAGACTATCAGCACATTGGTATTCTTCATTCCTAAAGGGAAGCACCTCTGTGAATATCATCCAACAAGTTAGCAGCTTCAATTACAGCACACCTCAAACTATGCAGAATTTGTGATCATTGCTCACTAATACGACACCTTCTGGTGCACTGACTGGTGCCTAGTCAACGTTTGTTATATATATATCCAAATAGTTGCTGTCACGCATTTGAATAAGGCTAATTCATGGAGAATAATTTAATCTTGCAATCTTCAAATTTAGTTTATGTCATTGGAAATTGCCAATAAATCCATTCATGATTCAGGTGTACAAGTTGTACACTGTACATACATAATTACTGAAGTAGTACTAGTATACTTCATCGGCTAACAATGAACAAATCACTGAGGCTTACTTACAGACTACATTCGATAAATTAATTTCGGAAGGACTATTTTCATTCATCACTGATATTGAACCAAGGAGTGATCTGCCGGTGAGTTGCGTGTCTGTTCAGTGGATAGAGAAAGACCAAACCCAAAGGGAAAAAGAGGGTCATAATGTGGGTCTCCAACATTCATAGGTAACTGATCAACTGTTTTAAACCAAGTCCTCGGTAGCTTCCCGGTGAAGTCATAGTCACCAAACAACACATCAGTGACACCTTGACCTTCTGACCCAGGTAGCCACGCCTCTACTAAGGCGTCGATGGAGGGAAGGTATGGTTCCATGACAATTGGCCGGCCTGAGATAACTACGACTACACACTTTACTGTCCCACATGTCCTGTTTATGATTTCTGGTCCGGGCTCTATCATTGTCAGGGTCTGGCTGTCTCCATCGTACTCTGCATAAGGCCGCTCACCGATGACAATGATCGCGTGAGTGAAATTGTTGGACTTGATGAATTCAGCATCGGGGTTTTCTTTGTGTAGGACTTCTGTTGTTGGATCGACTGTCGATTTCACTGCGTCCAGTATGGTTGTTCCTGCCCAAGGCACATAAAATGTAAGGTGTTTTTATTTTTTTTGATTGTATTTGTATGTCGTTTGTGTTTCAAGTTATGCTACCTCTTGTGTCAGAGTTTCCGGTAAATCCCTGCCAATTAATAGTCCATCCGCCACATTGATATCCTAAGTTGTGAGCATGGGTGCCAGCTACTAGTATCCTTGCTGCACTTTTGGGAAGGGGTAGTACAGGACTTTCACCTTCTTTACCATTCTTAAGCAGCACAAGGGTTTTTCTTACTGCTTCTCTTGCTAGGTCTCTGTGTGCCTGTGAAATAAGTAGACAGAAACAGCCATCGGTTTCTAGAAAAGACTGTTTCTTCACAATTTTGAAATTTTGGCTGGTACTGGTAGCTAGATTGCCTCACCTGGCTCCCAAGTTCATTGACTAGACTGAGATCGGCCATAGGATTTTCGAACAAACCCATTGTGAACTTGACACGCAATATCCTCTCCACAGCGTCATCAATACGCTCCATACGAATGTACTTGTTCTTAACTAGTTTGGTAAGAATGTTGATGAATTCTCTGTACTTGTGAGGGACCATGACCTATGAATAACGCAATCAACACATGATCTCATGTCAATGCAAAAGAAGGGGGGGTATGAGTGAGTCATTAGTATTGTAGGTCGGACAAAAGTGTGACCAACGGTTACTTTTTAAGAGGCAAATCAACTGACCATATCTACACCAGCTCGAACTCCAGCCAAGACAGAGTATGTGTAGTTGGCATGAGCTGGTTCTGTTATCCTATCAAGGCCTTCCCAATCTGTGATCACAAAGCCCTGAAGAATGTATCATATCAGAATCAAGAAGCTGCTTAGGGGGGTTGTATCTTGCCATTCAGCTTTGTAACTGATCCGATACCTTGAATTGGAGAGTGTTTTTGAGAAACCCGGTGATCAAATTACTATTGGCATGCATCTTTTTACCATTCCAACTGGAGTAGGAGACCATGATTGTCGACACACCCTTCCTGATAGAGTCGAAGTAGGCTGGCATGTGGATTCTGAACAAGCTACCAGTGTCAGTAATTGTGTTGCCTTCATCAATGCCTTCAAATGTCCCGCCGTCACCAACAAAGTGTTTAGCACAAGCAGCTACCTTGTGCCTATTCAATGTGGAAGTGTAAATTAAGTTTTGATGTGTGATGACTAATGGAGCATTTGACAAATATGCATTGTTAGTAGAGAATGGTTTAACTAATTCTACAATGATCAGTTGCATACTTTCCGCCAACGAATGGAAAGCCTTTCTTAGTCCCTTTTCCCTGTAAACCATAGATAATGTCTGTCATCTCTCTGACTATCTTGGGGTCCTCACTGTAACTCTCGTAGCAACGCCCCCATCTTGGATCTCTGCAAACCTTTAAGATTTTTATGGTTATCAGAGACATTGATTGTTCGAATATACTAAGTGTGAAAAAAATGCTTCCAGGTTGGTACTTACAGCAATGCATGGAGCGAAAGCGTATGAAATTCCTGTTGCCCGGACCTCTAGAGCAGTGGCAGCGCCTATTTTCCTGATGAGGTCAGTATCTCTGTTCAACAAAAAAAAGTGTTCTTCGTCAAATATTCAGATTGTGGAGACTAGCCTATGTAATCCAGTCATATCTAGTGTGGTATTACATTAGTGACCATGTTTTAGTAAATTCTCTAGCACCACCAAAAAGCCTAGTCCTTTATTGACAAATCCTGATAGCAACTTACCGAGCAGCGCCAAGGCCAATGTTATGGGGAAATACTGTAGCATTGTGAACGTTAGCGTGCCCATGAACAGCATCAATACCATAGATCATTGGTATCCCTAAACGTGTGGCCAAGGCTCCTTCTTGGAATCTGTTAACAACGGCTATCCAATCTTGAGCAGTGGCTCTCGGAAAAGGTGCGCTGTCGCCACCGCTCAGCACACTACCTGCATAACCCATGGGCCATGATAATCTAAGTTTATGGATAGTATTTTTCGTTTGAGTAATTGAATTGGTCAAGGCTATGATATGAAGTTACCAATGTAGTAGTCCTTCATAACGTTAAACGATGCATCTTCACGATCAATCTGAGTCATCTGACCTATCTTCTCCTCCAATGTCATTCTCTTTAAGAGGTCTTTCACTCGAACTTCAATAGACTGATTTGGATCTCTGTATGCCATGTAATTTTCTTCCTTTGCAAATAGTCTCGTCCCCCATTCACTCCAAAGAAGGATAACAAAGATCCAAAGTGAATGCATCATCTTGTGAGCCATAATGAAGTTTCCCTCTGCTTCTGATTCTTGCTTGTAATGCTGAGTTTGAAATTATCCAATATTTGTTAGTCTCGTTTAAACATTATAAATATTTCTTACTGAGGACACAACAATTATCCATTTTTTTTTAATGTATAAGCAGTTTTCATGTGGTTCAGTGTTGCGTCAGCCACCAGAAAACTAATGAACGAATGAATTCGTGTCGAGATCAGTTCACCTAACCAATTAAAATATTACGGGTCAAGCACCTTCATAGCTGTTAAGCAGACTTATACTGAGCCAGCTCTTATGAATGGAAAAAACTCCTTGTGCTGCCTTAATTACCGAAGATGGATACCCTAAGAAATAGAAAAAAAACTGAGCCTTAAATACACCACTGCTCGTGCTACCTTGATTGAGAACAAGATGGATAACGAGTGCCAAGCCGTTTTTTCTCTGTTTCCCGCGAGCTCTGATTTTGTTCCGGTTTACTGTAATTGCACCCTGCCAACCTTAGTCCCTTCACTCCCTTCCCTTCTAGTGACCAGACTAGTATACTAATTTTACTTGGAATTGTTGGCAATGCAACTTATGTGACTGTGCGTGCTGTGACGTGGATGTATTATGATTCAAATGTTTGTGATACACGAGAAGTATTGCCTTTGGAAACTATGCTTTTCTGGAAGAGTTTGAAGGAGTATTGGATAGTTGACATAAAAGCTGACTTTACTTGATAAGTAGCAGAGTTAAATAGGTAGAATAAATTACTATCTCCGTCAAGAAGGAAACGAACTGCAAGCCTTCAGATTGACGTGCCACATAAAGGCACTAAAGTAATTCATTAGAATTGTACGTTTTGATTAACCTTGCATAGACAACTAATTTTAATTCCGAATTTGGGAGTATTATACTCTCTTATTAACAACACTTTTTTGGTGTTCTCTTATTAACAACACTTTGACATATTGATAAGTAACCTAAAACAGCAAATGTAAGATGCGACGACATTATAATAAATGGAGTTAATGCGAACACAAACTGACTCAGAAGTCAGAACAATGGGAATACCTGAGTGCTTGACGAGAGCAAATCCAATTTCAGAAATGCAATTTTTGGAAAACAGGGATATGAGGTTTGGTTTTTATACGCATAATCGATGCTTGTGATAACACGTTTTGAAATACCGGATTAGTCAATTTTCTAATCTTTATCATGGTCGTGGTTAGCTAAAGAATGGAATTAGAGAAAAGGGAAATGTCAATGTCTCCTACGTGCCACTGTTATCTAAATTAGACTACTTGGAATTTTATTCCCGTGGTGAAGTAAAGACTAAAAGAGGGCAAACATAAACAAATATACGATTTGTAGGTAAATGTTGCAAAATTTCAGAAATATGTGATGTTGGAAAAAAGAAAATTTAGATCTCATTCTTGGAGGTAAGCAATTCTTGAAGAAAAAAGTATACGTGGTACGATTGGCTCGATTTGGCTTCCTTATCCACATGCGTTTCCGTAATTCGTATAAATTGCTCACGTATTGTCTCCGAGTCGGCCAATTTAGATAGGGGAAGTATCCAAAATGAATAGCATAATCTGTGTAATTGTCAGCTCGTTCCAGCGTTTTCAATGTTCAATAGAGGGAAAAAATGAAGTCATGAAGGATTAAAGGCGACTGATCATATTTGTCGACGGTTCATCACTTTAGGCCTTCAACACACAGGAGAGCTAAATTCGAATAAGAAGCAACAACTGTTACGTCATACATTTTCCTTTCAACCACGCTACCATAACTCTTCTTATGTAGAAACTTAGCATTGACGACGACCTCATATTAAATAGTGAGATTGCATACATTAACAAAATGACTCATGAGTCATGACTTACGTTTAGGCACGCCCTTGTCGACTTCTCATATGTTCAATTTGATTCAAAACAATTCTTTATTTCAGATAAAGTTAGTTCAGTTTATGTCAGAAAGTTTGGATTTGTTTTGTTTTAATTCTTATATACCTGGTAATTATGTAACAATTGGAGGACTACATTCAATTTGGAAAATTTTAACTCGATGATGCACCAATTTGGATGATTAATTACTAATAATGCTCAGAAAAAAGGTTGGAGCAGGTAATGGTATTATAGGCTTTCAGTTTTTGTCCCTGATATTGAGACTATTGAGTGAGCTTCTGGTAAGTGCCTTTGTTTAGTTGACAGGCCAAAACCAAAGGGGAAAAGGGGGTCATAATATGGGTCACCAACGTTCATGGGTAGCTGATCAACTGTTCTAAACCATGTCCTTGGTAGCTTTCCGGTGAAGTCATAGTCGCCAAATAGTACATCAGTAACGCCTTGCCCTTCTGTGCCAGGTAGCCATGCTGCTACTAAGGCGTCAATGGAGGCGAGGTAGGGTTCTATGACAATTGGCCGGCCTGAGATGACGATGACTACACATTTTATTGCCCCACATACATTGCTTATAGCTTCTGCGCCGGGCTCTGTCATTGTAAGGGTTTGGCTGTCTCCTTCATACTCTGTGTAAGGGCGCTCACCGACAACTACAATGGCGTGAGTGAAATTGCTTGACTTGACAAATTCTGCATTTGAGTTTTCCTTGTACAGGACTTCTGTGCTTGGATCAATTGCAGATTTTACAGCATCAAGGATGGTAGTTCCTGCCCAATAAACATTGCATAAAACTATAAAAGGTATGTATTTAGCCATGTACATCTGTACTACGCAGGTGACACAATGTGCATTGAAATTTTATCTATGATTTTTGTCACCTAGAAAGTTGGAGGATCATCAAATTTAGCTCATAATATCATGAAGTCACAAGGCTACTTGAGAATGAGACCTCTTAAAGCAATTAGGGAGGGTTTAATCATTTACAGTATGTTGGGAGTCATGTTACCTCTTGTGTCAGAGTTTCCGGTAAATCCCTGCCAATTAATTGTCCATCCGCCACATTGATAACCTAAGTTGTGAGCGTGGGTACCAGTTACTAGTATCCTTGATGCTGCTTTTGGAAGGGGCAGTAGTGGACTTCCACCATCTTTTCCATTCTTGAGCAGGACAAGTGATTTTCTTACTGCCTCTCTTGCCAGGTCTCTATGTGCCTGCGAAATGATCACATTTTCAATGTGAAGGAACTTTTCTCATTTAAAAAGGAAAGGGGAATACAAGTTACTCGCAGTAACTATTTGTTTCGCAATGTTAATCAGCTATCTTCTTCTATTATTAGATGCCTTTTTAGAGCTTGTAAACTGCATTTTCTTTTTTTAGACCACTCGCTATAATGAATTAATGCTTGTTGTTTGCTAGATTGCTGCACCTGGCTCCCAAGTTCATGGACTAGACTGAGATCCGCCATGGGGTATTCAAAGAGGCCTGTCATGAACTTGACTCGCAAGATCCTCTCCACAGCATCATCAATACGCTCCATATGAATGTTCTTGTTGTTTACCAGGTTGGAGAGAATGCTGATAAATTCCGTAAAGTTGTAAGGGACCATTACCTGTAAATTACACAAAACATCATTTGGTGTAGTTTTAATGAGGAAAGAAGGTTGTATGACCATCACTGTATGTCTGGATGGCACAGTACTACCAGAAATTAATTTTAAGAGTTAAGAGGGTTTGATCAACTGACCATGTCTACACCAGCTTGTACTCCAGCCAAGATTGAGTACGTATAGTTGGCGTGAGCTGGTTCTGTGATCCTATCAAGTCCCTCCCAATCTGTGATGACAAATCCCTGAGGAAAATTCCAATTAGTATCAAGACTATCAACTCATAGTCGCTTAGATGATCTTATATTTCACCTTTCAACCATAAAACTGATCCAGTACCTTGAATTGGAGAGTGGTCTTGAGATAACCAGTGATCAAATTACGATTGGCATGCATCTTTTCTCCATTCCAACTGGAGTATGAAACCATGATCGTTGACACACCTTTGCTGATAGAGTTCAGGTAGGCGGGCATGTGAATTCTGAACAACTCGTCAGTGTCAATTACTGCATCACCTTCATCAATGCCTTCAATCGTCCCGCCATCACCAACATAGTGTTTCGCGCAAGCAACAACCTTGTCCCTTTTCAACATGTAATTTTTGTAAGTTGCAGTATAAGATGAAGATTTTGACAAAGATATTTAAGGGAGCATACTTGCCGCCAACATATGGAATGCCTTCTTGAGTTCCTCTGCCCTGTAAACCGTAGATTATCTCTGTCATCTCCTGGACAATCATGGGATCCTCACTGTAACTCTCGTAACAGCGTCCCCATCTTGGATCTCTACAAACCTGAAAGTTTTCTGCATATTTCAGAAACATTGACTATTGTTGAGTGTTGACAGATACTAATGGCATTTAGTGTACTTCTGGACAGGTACTCACAGCAATACATGGAGCAAAGGTGTATGAAATTCCGGTTGCCCGAACTTCAAGGGCAGTGGCAGCCCCTATTCTCCTGACAAGGTCTGCATCTCTGTTCACCAAACAAATTTCTGTCTCATATTTCTACTTCAGCTACTTCTATATGGAAGGTTGGTCTATTTGAGTATGTCAATTCTGCTATGGCACTCTGTCTTCAGAAATATGCTTTTTTGATGTTCCCTTGCACTACGTAGAAGGTTGGACTTTTAGTGACTATGTAAATCCAAGTTTTCTAGTACTAATTGCCTAATTGGGTATGTACCATTGACCAGAGTTGAATGAGATGTAACACTAAGTTTGGGGGGGGGGGGGGGGGGGGGGG
>ONZK01002904.1:26510-45734 GCA_900322385.1 Pharnaceum exiguum
ACTCTGTCCTACTCATTAGCAATCAAATTTGATAAAAAAGTTCAGATATGTCTATGGACTTCGGATTCACAAAACTGTCAAATTATGAACTCTCTCATTACAACAACACATTCTTCAGTATCATCAGAATGACACATCTGCACAACAAACTCGATCATAAAAAATGGCATAATAATATTTATATAATTAAAACAACTACTGTTACACATTTAAATAAAAGCAAGAATCGGTCACTGAACTTTCCATCTAAGTCCAATGTCACTGCTACTACGCTAACATTTACTTTTTAGGAGTTACTACATCAAACTATAGGCTACAAGCCTCCTTAGCATCGGTCACAAAATCCATTATGACTTACTACTCATGAGTTCCGTTGCCTCCAATGCTCCCACAGAAGTTCCAAGCGGTCAAAACATTCACTATCACTTACTTCTAATGAGTTAACAACTAAGTGAAGTGTCCCCAATCATCCACTATCAGCTGCCAATTAAGTCCACTAGGTAGGAACATTCACTATCACTTACTAATTCAGAGTTCCTAAAAAAGTTATGTTCCCCCAATCTACTATCAATTCCAAGCTAAGTTCCAATATGTCATTACATACAGTATCAATACTAATTTAAGTTCCTAGCTATGTTACGTTCACACCCTACCACTATCAGCACCAACCGAAAGTTACAACCGATCATATCGGAGCAACTTAGAAACCATATTTACATTTAAATTTGGTGGTAACTTGCTTCACCAGATTTCTTTATGGAAACGCCTAATTACAATCTAGCATTCTATACCATCTACTATTGTGGTATTATCATAACCAACATAACAAAATCTGGCATTCCATCTGGTATTAAAAAACCCAACATAAACCTAAAGTTTTGCCACCGCTACAATCATACTACATAATTTCACTATAAAAATTAATAAAAAAAGAAAACATCAGATGGGCTCATGTTTCATGGAGAAGATATAGGAGATAGAATGTACGGGTACCACTGTCGATGAGTTAGTTCAATTTAGTGCCTATTGATGACGACGAATAGGGGGACTTTTTTGTTTAGTGGGTTTCATATTCGATGATGTTTGATTCTAAGACGATGAGTTACATTTTTGGATTCAATCTCATTGTTTTTAGGTTGGTACTGGTTGACATTGGTGGTGGTATAGGTGATGGAAACGGTTGAGGATGAGTGAGGAGAGAGGGGAGGTGAAATAATTTGTACTCGTATAAATTATTGTAGGGCATTTTAAATGGCAGTATTAATAGAGTACATGGTGTATGATGTAGGGGAAATCATGATGGTAGTATATACATGTTGTTAAAATCAATTATGTATTCAAGGGCATTCTGGACACAATACTGACATACAAGATTTATTGGGGAAGGGGAAGAGACAATACTGCGTAGAAGAATTCAACAGCATTCATTAGAGTTTTTTTTTAGCTTTTCTGTGTTATCGTTCATTTTGCCATGTCATCGTACAGTCAGATATCTCGCCAACTCAGCGTCCCAGTCATTTAATGAAAACCCGGTCTGAACCGGCAAGAACCGCGGTTAACCGGACAGGTATTATCCCTGCAGGGTAAAAAATTACTTTTCCTTGAAAAAATAGACTTTTGAATCTTTATTTCAATTTTCTATTCATGCCAATAATTAAGGAGAAAGACTTTTAATTATTGGACAAGATGATAGACAATTCTTTGTTTAATTAGCCAAATTTATTTTTGTTGGTTTAAAAGAACCCCATACGTTAAGGGTTGAAAATTTACTATATATGCTTGAGTTTCTTCTTATAAACCAAATTAATTTTAAAGTGACAATAAGTCCACAATTTGGCAATAAACCCCTAAGCATAGCCCTTTATGCAATTGATATCATTATGTTTTTGAGTGTAACAATGAAGCTTTACAACTTAGTAAACTTGTGCAATTGACCATAATTTTTTTTATGTCATTAAGATTTTAATTAAAATTTTCTTTTGTTGCAAATAAAGTAGTTTATATTGGAAATACAATTCTCTCATGTACATAAATTGAAATATAAAACTATTGGAAGGAATATGCAATTAGAAAGTGTACATGGGTATTTCTAACAAAATGAAATGGAAAAAGAAAGTAATGTTGTGAAATAAGAGGGTTAGAATGGAGAAATAGAGATATCTTTCTCATTGCATATGAAAGTATATATATACACACATAATGATGTAACTGCCACAAGGTAGTTATCTACTGAAGGGGTACATTCATCTATATAATATTATAACACTCCCCCTTGGATGTACATTACTAAAGAACATGCCTCGTTAAAAACCTTAATGGAATAATGGACCAATGAAGGGAAAAAGAGTACACAGTTCTTCAACTATGCTCGGGGTAAGCTGCCTCATTAAAAACCTTGTCAGAAAAACCCAGTGTGGGATAAAACCTAGATCAAGGGAAAAAGAGTACAGCGCGTAGTTTGACTCCCCCCGTTGAGTGCATCACTCAAAGTCTTTCAATCTGCGCAACCCAATCATTTGTAGCGCCTTGGTGAATAAATCTACAACTTTCTCACTTGAACGAACTTGTTGAACAACAATCTCACCCTCCTGTTGAAGATCTTATATAAACCAAAACTTTTGTGAGATGTCTTTTAGGTCTATCTCCTTTGATAAATCCTTCCTTGAGCTAGTAAATGTAAGCTTCATGGATTACTAGTAGTTTTGCATCATTAGATAAATTGATGCAATAGATTGCTTCATGTAGCGCAGTAGCAATGCTACCATAAGTAAATAGTTCATAGATCATATATACCCGTATATGGTCATTTAATTTATACTTTTGCTAGGAAAACCTCAGTGGGGAAAAACCTAGCCACTTGATTATTCATACTCCCCCTGAATCATGCAACATTTCAAACTTACACAAATAACATTGCAAAGTCTCATTTATCCCAATACCAGCCTCGTTAAAAACTTTCCTAGGAAAACTCTATAGGAGAAAAACCTAGACGAAGGAAAAAAGAGTGCAGCGTTTGCTCCAAACCTTTCGTAGGAAAACCCAATGGGCAAAACCTACACAAAGGGAAAAAGAAGCAAAGTATATGTTTAATGGACTACTCAATTCCTTTGCATGTAATTATGGGCCGTCAACTTGCCGATGTAAACCTCTTCATGAGGTATGGCCATAAACTTTCCGATGTAAACCTCTTCCGGAGGTAGGTGCTCTTATTTTTACAATAATATACCCTGAATCAACTATTTTAGTCAACTCCATGATCATCTCTTTCAAGTAGGGTAATATAAATGAGCAACCATGCATAAAAGATTTGCAATCAGGGTTTTTTTAGTATGTAACAAAATTTCACATGGTGCTTCAAGACCATTGAAAAATCATAAGGTATTCAACCAATTTTCTTGTATACTCAAACTTCAGGTTCAGTTATAATCACTATAATCCAAAAATTCATAGATTACTCCTTAGCTCATGGAAAATTCATGATATATGACCTAATTTCCTATGCGCGCGCTATCTAACATAATGTGTATACCGTTTGAACTTCAGGTTCACAAAGAAGGACTTTAAGTCCACGGGCCCGATTTCAATGTATCATTACTTGTTTCTTGGTCTCTTGTTTGACCTTTAGATGGACTTGCATATATCAAATGTGATCCCCTTTCTTTTGTCCATCATATTTCGCATATGCTCATCGATTCCTTATTATAAAGTATCAATGTACTTTCTCACATTGTAACTCATTATTGTTGCCAGCTATTACTTCATATCTGAATATTTCTCATATGGTACCTTATCTATGAACACATAGGCCATCTATTCTTATTTCAGATATCTATGCCTCTTGAAGGGCACTTTATAACTTATCAATTCATATAACATATGAATTACCAACTGCCATGCTTGCCATAATTTTTCATCCTCAATTGTTCATTCATACTTTTGGAACCGATATTGCTGCACTTATTGCTAGCAAATACTTATCATATTTCACATATGAAATTCTAATTGATACTTGGCAAGCTGTGAGGAAATTTCACATCAAATCATGTGATTTCATACTTTCCACTTATCTATATAGGTGTGGGATGAAGCTGGTATCCTCTTCTGAGGACAAAATATCACATTAATTCCTTGAAACTCTTTTAATGCATGAATGCATTATATCATGATTTCTTTTGAACCTCTTGTTCATATCTTACGACTTATTTGGGGATCAAATATAAACTTTTTGCCAGCTTCAACCTATTCTCCTCCCCCTAAGCTGGGAAAAACATATCTTATAGGGGCTTTCTCATAATCATACCCAGCTCAGATTTTGAGAATATTATTGCTAAGGAGTTTATTCATCTAATCTCTTCAGGAGAATGATAAATCTCGAAGGAGTAAAAATATCACGCAGTTGGGTTTCTTGGTGCTCATACATTGCCCCATGTAGGAGATCAAATAACCATTCATGGTTAATAAAAACTCATAGTAGATTAGTGAACTTCAGGTCACCTTTTAGCCATATAAGCACTTATTTCATCTCCAATCTCCACAATTGAGAATTAATTCTTAGTTCGAGATTCTTTATAATCTCATCTCGTCTTGGCTTTTAACGATTAATTTTACTTAATAAAGTATGAGCACAACTTCACTTTATTCTTCATAAGGAACTTCTGGTCCTCAATAACGAGTGACTTTGACCCGGATGGCCTTAATCAATGTGTCGCATTATCTTCTTTCACTCACGTTTTGGTTAACCATATCTATAATCACAATATGATCACTCCTCATATACTGCACAACAGTGCTGGCCATATATTTTTCATGCGACATAGAGACATAAATTTGTGTCTCATTCACCATGGCAAGATGACAAACATATAGGGAGAATTCATAGTTTATAACTCTTCTGGAGTCTTAATGAATCCATCTTCAGGATGCAACAAATAAATTGATATGTAGAAAATTTCATTTTCTTTGAATATTCTCTCCCTTTTCAAACGAGTGATCAATAAAATTAATAATTGTTGTTGCAAGCTTGCAAAATAACTTTCACATATATACATTCTCATAAAAACAACATGATTCATGCCAAATTCTCAACTTTTATTGCTTATAGCATATACGGGAAATATGAGAATATGGAACAATTTGCCCAAAATAATCATAATATTTTCTCTCAAACTTAAAATATATATAGGCAAAACTATCACATATAGGGCAAAAAAAATTCTTTATAATCGTCATTTGTGAAAACAAATGTTTCTAATATTGCTAACTTCTGGTTAGGCATTTTTCAATAGGATCATCCTCTCTCAAACATTATCCAAATCATAAAGATGATTGATCTAATATGCATTTATGCATTTATTCATTTTTATATGATAATAATAGCATTTCATCATATCACGACGATAGGTTGCTCTTCGAGAGCACATATTGAAACTTCCCAGAAAAATAAGAAGAAATCTATCTTCAAGATAGTGTCTTTAATATCATACACATAATTTTTATGTGCTCTTCAGGAGCATCTATTTTATTCAACACATGAATATAGTTGAATAATTATCAATCAAACATATCACATATTAAACTCATTTCTAGATAAGTCTTTATGTTTGAGAAAATGCTAAGATAGCCACTAACTTCTAGTGAGCAATATTCTCATTGGTGATTAGTCAATTCGTCATTTGTATTTTCGCAGACAGTTCTGCGCATTTAAAATTAAACTCAATATTGATCAACCAACCAAACTCCAAAAATCATAAATGAGGTGTCGTTTCCAAACTAACATCTCAAAGTTTCATTTAAGCCATCGAACAGAACTATTAAAGTTCATTAAGGCATTCAAAAGTCAAGTAGAAGTTGGAGGTCTTGATTTGTCAAATTACAGCATGCAGAACTCATCTATTTTTCATAAAATCTCATGCTTAAATATAATTTTAAGCCAAAATTAATGATCTCCAGCATGCTCAACATCAAAAATAATCAATATCAATAATGGGTAATTTATATTTTCATGCATATACGCATTAATCTCATCGTAATGTTTACAAACAATATACCCATGATCATATCATCATATAATTTGATCAATAAACATCATATAGCTAGTCACACGCCATCATGATCGTTAGTTAATTCAAAACACCGCCATGTTAGAACTGAAATTTTAATACACATCCCACAAATCTTTGCTAAATGACTATTACAATAGTCTACATAACCCAACAGTAAGCAAATATGGTCTTATGCTCTGATCTTATGCTCTTATCTCGTATGGTCTTATGCTCTGATCATGCATAAATTCAAAGTAGTTAAACTTAGATGTGCGACCAAGACACATACATGCAATTATGAAACTTTTTGAGATAAAACAACGAAGTATAAAGCTCATCCGAAATTAGTAGAAGCAAGTTGCATCAAAACGATTTAGCGGATATTAAATGTCGGTCAGGATGGGTAGTAATAAGAATGTAAAACATGTCTTTTTGTAGTCTAGTATCATCGATTGGAAGACCTTCAGTTCGAAAAAAAATAAACTAAACCAAATGGTTGAATCCATCATTGGGCCAAACTAGAGAAATACAATTGAAAAACGATCAATCACAATCACCAAAGATCATAGTAGACACAACCAAAATGCATCGCGGCACTGAAAACTGATTTTTTTTTTAATTTATAAAATGACAGATTATCTCCGCGATCAGATTACTCATTATTGAAATAGATGCAAAATAAACGCATATAAGTAGGATTCAAGTCCGAAAGACATACCAGATCCTTGTAAATCAAAAACTAATATCACTCGCATGTCAATATACAATAAGTCACTCTAAACCACGAACCCATAGACCTTGAGCAATCAATAATATAGTGGCAAGCGACATGTGCAAACTTGTCTCATATAAATCTTTCTTACTAAGCGAAACTTAAAGAATTGCCGAAATTGTAATATTGCCTCATAGAACTTATCATGGTCATCTCATCGTAAAATCTTTATTCGTTGACTAACAGTTTTATAAAGATGTTTGCACGAAACTCACGTTTATTAACACGTATAGATAAACAAATATTAGACAGTAAAATAGGGCACTTATCTGGTATAATAATGGTCATATGATATATTTTATGAATCGATATGGATCAATGAGATGAATCCGCCGCAAAAGGAACGTCTTGGGTACATCTTGGGTTGACTCGTGACATGCTTTATGAAACACTCCGTACAAAATTTCAATCAATCATTTACATCCATATTGCGTACTCCTCGAAGCGGCGATGTGATAGCGAGGATGATCATCCATAAGTCACTCTTAATAAAGTTACGGTTACTTTTCTATGATCAAAATTTACTTTTGCAGGCTTCGTTTCTATTTCGGCCAGTTTTGCATGATCATCATCCTAAACTCACTAACCATAGAAATTTTGTAGAGATCTACTACTAATATAAACAACGATGCACAATCTATTTTCCATTGATTGATTTAATGCACTTTTTTTATATAGAACAATCGTGCTGATAACGTGTTGTGAAATAAGAGGGTTAGAATGGAGAAATAGAGATATCTTTCTCATTGCATATGACAGTATATATATACACACATAATGATGTAACTGCCACAAGGGTAGTTATCTACTAAAGGGGTACATCCATCTATATAATATTATAACAAGTAATACTTTTTATTCTTCTTCCTTTTCTTTTTATTTACTTTATTTTATTTTACCTACTAAATAGCATTCCGGTGGTATTATGATAAATACCTGCCTAGCTAAAACATGTTAAGTTCAACCTTCTTAGCACGAGCCATAATTTCTGCACAAATGCCAACGCATTAATCAAGTTTTTTAAAATTGTTATATAATTTCTTTCCCATTCGACATAATAAGGAAAACTAAAAGCAAGAATTTTTCATGTGCTCCTACCGGAGAACTAAAAGTTGTTTCGATGAAAACACTAGTTGATGCATACTCGATCATTCTTTCATTTTGCAAACCGTTAATGAATTTCTTAAGCTCAATAGTGTTATCATAAACGCATCAACAATCTCTCCACTAAGATGAGTAAGATCTCGACAACAAAATATGGCTCCATGCTAAGCTCTGGTAGTCAGCTTAATGTGGCACCTTGTTGTGTTATGCCTGGTTTGACCAAAAAACAAGTTGCTTAGATCTAAAATTTTTGTTAGGTAACAAGTTAGTTCAGTTATCTTTTTCACCCACACTAGCTGCAAATCAACAAGCTACTCTTTCCTAACTAGTTCATATGAGCCAGTCAAACCAACTAACAAATCCAACCAGTCAAATCTAGCTATCCAAATCCAGTATAAGCTCCAACTAGATGCCAAGGCCATAACGTACCCATTGCCCGTGATTGGTGGGTTTACAAATCGAATACGTACACCAACTCGTACATGTAGAAGCTCCAATATTTTCTTATCATCAAAATGAGCAACTAGACCAGGCAAACCTAACTGAAACAGTGCCAAAGTCATTTCTAACAAAGAAAAAAGATCACAGATCCACGAGCCATAACCAAAAAATCTGACCCAAAACTGATTTTCTTCACGTAGGAGCAAAAGGCTATAGTACTTGTCATTTGTCAAGCCAACAAAGGATGAAGGTGTAGTTATAATATGTTTGCTTTAATTAATTTTTTGTTGATAGTTTAAGTTTTCTTTACATAGTTAATATTTTTTTCCATGACAATGAAATAGAGCACGAGCTCAAGAAATACACCAGGCCAGTGAGTTCAAGACTCAAATGGCAAAATCTCCCCATCGAGAAAAATCTTGATTGTACAAAGATTAGACAATTGAATTATGTATTTGAATTTTGCTGCAAAAATAAATAATTTTTTTTTATAAACCACACAAAAAAATTCTAGGAAACCCAAACTAGAAAGCGTAATGAACATTGGGGTTCGTACTATGCCAAGTATTACTATACACCATGTCTTTGTGTGTATGTTTTTGTGCATGCGCTTTGTGCACTATAAATAGTATTAACCCATCCGATGGTTATAGAATTAAGGCAATGTTAAGGGTAATATTATCCCTACAACTCTCATGAGAGGAGTTGCAATCAAAATTGTATGGATACTCTTCTTGAAACTTGGCAAAGTTGCAAGGTGATGAGGTACTCAAATGAATACCGGCCTCTCTTTGCAACTCATTCATTTAATGCATATACTTTATCATTGGTTCCATTAAAAAAAATAATTTTCAAATTTTATATCCATCCGAATTTTGAAACAAATAAAATATTTCGAAAGTCATAATAAAGTTGTAGGGATAATGTGAAAGTGGAAATAGAGTTGCAAGTGGGGTAAGCTGATTTGGCATGCATAGATATCTCTATCACTACAAGAAAAAGCCTATTCTGAGACCGAAAAATCAGTCTCAAATCAACAAATTTCGGTCTCAAAAGGCCTTTTGAGACCGAAATGAGACCGGAAAATTTGGTGGCTATACCCTCGGTCTCTAAATGCTCGAGACTGAATTTTTCAATCGGTCTCAAAATCAGACACTGATTCGAAACCAAGATTTTCGCTAGCAGAAAATAGAGACCAGAAATATTGGTCTCAATTCAGTCTCCATTTTGATACGTACTTTGATACCGTTTATTCAGTCTTAAAATTCAACACTGATTTGAAACCAAAATATTTGGTAGCTGAGATACCTATTTTGAAACCATTTTTTTTTTTCGGTATCATTTTTGCTACCAAGTAAGTAGTGTCATATCTGTGTCATTTTAGATTCCGAACATTCGGTAGCAGTTCAGTTGTATTTTTGACACCGATTATTAGTCCCAATTAGGTAGTTAATTAGAAACAGAATTTTAGTTTCATTTCGGTGGCAACATTTGAGACCAAAAAGTGGTGTCTTTGAAAGTGGTCATATACGGGGCATTTAGAGACCAGAGATCGGAAAAATAGTGTCATCATGGTAGCAATATTGATACCATGCACAAGTTTTTATTATATTGGACTCGAAAAGGTAGCAATCAAACCATTGAAATTTTTGGTACAAATATTGCAATCGATAAAAATTTATATCCAATGTAAAAATTATTACAAAAACTTCCTTCGAGTAATCACCACAAAATTTGAAACACCCGTCTTTTTATCTTCCACGACAACTATGCGTTATCATGAAGGCCTTGGCAGCCAGGAGTAAACAAACTTCTCATGAAGTCTAGTTCTGTTCATGATCGATCAAACAAGTACGTAGTTAGTTTCAATCTCAGGTCCAAATACTCGAAATATGCCATTCTAGAGAGGTAGTACCTGACCTAAGGCATCTAGACGAGACTCAAAAACAATTAGGAGAACACCTGGACATGATATTTCTCCAACGTGAGTCCATCAGTTATCTGATCAAAAGTTGATCAAAGCACAGCTAAAGGTTAAACTCACATTATATTGTAAACAATCGGTAAAAAAAAAAAGAGAGAAAGATTCGTTTTATTTGAAAACTACACTTGTACATCACCACTTTGCAATGCATAAAAACCCCAAATATGAAAAGGTTAAACCCTTTCTTTCTCCTTCTAGGGTTCACCTAATAGTACTCAGAAAAACTGATGAAACGCATCACAAACTCATCACCTAATAGTCTTCCGTTTCAGCAAGCACTCAAATGCATTTGGCAAGACTAGTAGAAATCTACCAAATTCGGTCTCATTTTGATGATTTCAGTGTCCAATTCGAGACCGATTGCTTGATACCGAAGTAAATCGGTCTCAAAATAGGCTTTTTTCTTATAGTGTATGTATATAGTTGCTAGGGAATTATAGGGATAAACTTGCCCTTTATACATACTCCGTCTTTCCCGAAATGTTCTTTACACTTTCTATTTAAGGCTCTCGTAGAGCTAAAAAGTTTTTGAATGGCTCATATTATTTCTTTAGTTTTTGGGAAAATCTCTACCACACACTTTCAGTACCTAAAACTTTACGAAAAAAGTAAGAAAAAATTTATCCCTACAACTTTAGAGAGTTGCAAGGGAGTTGCAATAAAAATGTAGGAATAATCTTGTTAAACTTTAGCAAAGAAGTTTAGGATAATCTTAGGAATAATCTTCTTTCATTCTAGAATGAAAGAAGTCTTGCCTGATATCATTGATGAATGCCAAGGAGCCTTTGTATATGGCAGAAATATAGCTCAAAACATCATGATTTGCCAAGATCTTGTAAGCATGTACTCCATGAAGAGTTCCTCACCTAGATGTATGATCAAAGTAGACTTGAGAAAAGCCTATGACTCTGTAGAATGGGATTTCCTGCATGAAATGTTGGTGGCTCTGAATTTTCCAAGTATTTTCATTACATGGATAATGGCTTGTGTTAAGTCACCATATTACTCAATAGTGATAAATTGTGGGCTAAATGGTTTCTTTACTGGGAAGAAAGGACTAAGACAAGGTGACCCTCTCTCTCCCTTGGTCTTTGTTATTTGTATGGAATACTTGTATAGGCTTATGAAGTATGTGAGTTCATTAGAGAATTTCATGTTTCATCCTAAGTGTGCTCATTTGAAAATGTCACATTTATATTTTGCTGATGATTTACTTATGTTTTGTGGTGGTGATTGCCATTCTGTCACATTACTATTGAGGGGATTTGCTACATTCACTGAAGCTTCAGGTTTGCAAGCTAACTCTTCTAAATCAGCCATATATTGTTGTAATATGGAGCCTGAAGTTGTGAAGAATCTTACTGATACAATTGGTTTTTCTATTGGAGAATTACCATTTAAATATTTAGGTGTTCCAATTTCAGCAAAGAAACTGAGTAATAGTGATGAATGTGAAATACTCATTGACAAAATGTTGGCAAAAAATAGAGTATGGGGGTCCAAGCATTTGACATATGTTGGTAGGGTGCAGTTAGTTAACTCTGTTCTAATGACTATGCATAGTTATTGGGCATCATTGTTTATTATACAAAAGGGTGTTACGAAGAAAATTTGTGATATTTGCAGAAACTATCATTGGGATGGCAAACCAGTGTATGTAAGATCACCTCCTGTTGCTTGGGAGTTCATATGCAGGAATAAGAATAATGGTGGCTTGGGGATCAGAATATAGCAGCCATAGGGAAATATGTGTGGAGTATAGCTGAAAAAGCATATTCATTATGGGTTAAGTGGGTGCATCATTTATATCTTAAGGAGAGAAACTGGTGGGAGTACAGATGCAATAATCAAGCTAGTTGGGCCTGGAAAAAAAATTGTAAGTGCAAGGAGAAACTTAAAGAGGGGTTTGATCAGAATAGATGGAAAGCAAATACCAATGGCAAATTTCAGTTGCTTCTGGTTATGACTGTCTTATGCCAGTTGGGAGGAGAGTGCCATGGAAGAAGTATGTTTGGAATAGACTTTGTCAACCTAAACATCAGTTCATTTCGTTGTTGATTGAACTGGAAAACCTGAGCACAAAAGAGAAATTGCATCTGTGAGGAGTGAGTAATGATGATCTCTGTGTTATATGTGACCAAGCTTCTGAAACTCAGAAACATCTCTTTTTTGATTGTGATTTCAGTCAGATGGGATTGCAGATACTGAAAATATGGCTGAGTATAGTGAAGTCACGAAACTGTGGAGATGGATTGACATAGATTATAATGGCTCAAGATTTAAAAGAAACGTGCTTACAACAGCTGTAAATGCTTGTCTGTATCATGTCTGGATTGCAAGAAATGATTGCTACTGGAATCAGAAAATACGAAGGCCTGAAGCTATCTGTAATCAAATCAAAGCTGAAATTCGTTTTAGAATTGGTAGTTTAATTTCTAGTAAAGTATCCAGTAGAGATCAAAACTGGTTTAGTCAGTTATTTGTATAGTTTTCTATTGCTTTGTTGGGCTTAAATAAGTAATTGAGGCCCTTCCTAGAAGATAAGCAATTACTTATTGTAAAAGTTCCAAGTTGTAATGACAAAACGATGTATGATTCGTGGTTTTGGTAATGCAATTTCACAATTTAATTACCAAAAAAAAAAATAGCAAATAAGTTGTAAGTTGAGGTATTCATATGAATACCTCCCTTTGCAACTCTTATATTAAATGTACATGATTTATGGTTGATTCATTTATTTATTTTTTTCTCCCTAAATTTTATACACATCCAAATTTAAATATAAATAAAATATTTGGAAAGTTACAACAAAGTTGTAGGGATAATGTGGTAGTGGAATTAGAGTTGCAAGTGGGGTGTAAGTTGATACTAGGTGTATGCCGGTGCGATGCACGGGTTTGTGTACATTTGTTTTAAATTCTAATATTAAATAATTTTGATGATTTTAAATTGTTGATTGAATTTATATAGTAGATCAGTTAATATAAACTGTATCATTTAATATTATTACTATATTATTGGGCAAAATATAAAATCATAAGAGTAATTCAGTTTGTTTCTTATAGTTGATTATGCATGTAAACTTCTAAATATAAGTGAGATTAAATGACTTATTGACAACTTTTTTAATTAAAAAAGAACTAAATGTAGATTAAATTCTTATGAAAATATATAAGAGATGAACAAAAAATCTCAAAAATGAAAATGGTATAGAGAACACAAGTCAATATAACGACTACCCTTTTACCCGTGGTCATGTGATACACGTCAATATAGCGACTCTCCTTCTACTTGTGTTATGAACAAATCGAGTGTATAATAACTTGAAAACTACTAAATAGACTAAAGTAACCATTAAAAAAATCACCAAATACCGAACATGAAATGAAATAAAAATCACAAAAGTGAAACGATGTGAGATACCCTGATGTTGACATTTTTTTGGGTTTGAATATGAAGTTGTTGAATGGTGTATGAAGTTGTTGGAATGACTTTTTGTCTTTGTGTATGAAGTTGTTCGAGTTGTTTTGGAATGAAATCATTAAGCATGATTCTGAGTTTATATAACGTCCTTAAATTTTAAGTTCGACGAATCAAATAAATCCTTTGATAAATATGGACTTTGAATTTGGCTAATTTGACCCTTAATCAAAGCATACATCCTCCTTTTTTTTGAATTTTTTGGTGGATACATATATCATATTAAGTGAATACGTTGACTTTAACTTGAATTCTAAAAGGTAAAGTGTGAACAAATTAAGTTACATGTGAAGTACATTAGGTGGATACATTCACCTATAAATGAATTGCAAAAGACATAGTGTGAACTAATTAAAGTGGTGGCTGACATTAAGTGTATACATTGATTTAAAAATAAATTGTAAAAAACATAATGTGAACGAATTTAAGTAATGGCTAACATTATGTAGATACATCAATTTAAGATTGAATTGCAAAAGACATATAAGTGGATACATTGATTTAAAAATGAATTCCAAAAGACATAATGTGAACAAATTAAAGTAATGACTAACATTATGTAGATAAATCGATTTAAAATTGAATTGCAAAAGACACAGTGTGAACGAATTAAAACAAAAGTTGACGTGGATGATCAGCTAACATGGCGCTGACGTGGATGCATAAAAATTTGTGTATAATTACAAGTGAGTTGTAGGGATAAACTTACCCTAACTATTTACACGATAGTCAAGGAAACCATAAATTAAAAATGCCCCGTTTGAGTAGCTAAGACATTCTCTTGAATTCTGATATAAAAAAAAAAAGACATTCTCTTGAATGCATACTGTACCATTTATATAATACATCTAAGTTAATATTGATCACTATCTAGTCCAATTATTTTTCCTTATTCGATTAAAATGCATTTCCATAAACCAAAAAGCATCTTTCTATTTTACAAGATAGGGGAAAGAGAAGAAGAGAGAGCCTCACAAACGTAATACAAAAATCGAAGTACATTTAGGTTTACCATATATGAATAGCCTTCTTCCTTTGCACTTTCAACCGAACAAAAATCTTCCAAAAATTAATCATGCACATTACAAATTTACAATAGCTACAGCATACGTTACAACTTGAAACTGGGGTGCATGAATGGGAGATCTTTGATATACTTATCCGAGAAAACAAGTTTTCGGTACAAACCTGTGTGTCCCAAAAACGTAATTTTGAAAGTACGATATAAAAAAATAAATATTAGAACCTTGGGAGTAAATGAATAAGTTACATAATCTTCATGATTGATGGATTCAGGCACCAATTCTTAGCATAATAAGCTTCTCGTTTGATAAGGACTAATTTATAAGCTTCTCGTTTGATAAGGACTAATTTACAATAGAACATTGAGCAGTGGGCAGAGAAAAGAAGGGCACCACATCCTCGCTCCAAGCCAATCCCTGCTATTGCCGTTGTATCTTGCTTTTTTTAAACGACAATGCCAGCAACCTCGATAACTGTTGCTTTTGAATTCGTTACAATCACCTTGACAGCCTAAGACAAAGAAAGATACACCATATTGGCTTAATCTCGAGTGTTTTTTTTTTTCGAGCTTTATTCTAGAGCATTTAGTGTTACCAATTACTCCACCTCCATAGACCATAATGCTAACATAAAAACAAAAAGAACAAGAAAGCATCTATTCTATGAGTACTTGGACTAACCTTGATACCCCTAGGTGGGCAAAACGAAAAAAAGAGGGCAAACACTTTTACCCACTATCTGTGATGACGAACTTCAAGATCCGTTATCACAGTTTTTTTAGTTGGTTAACAAAAATATCCGTGACAACAATTTCTTATATTTGTCACGACGGATAAGAGAATCCGTGGTCACAGATAAGAGGGGGATGGTGGAGTTGGGTCGGTGTTTCGGGCCATAGGTTTAGTACTAGGTATCCACTAATGAAAATTAAAAATAAAAATAAGTGGCCAAGAGTGTTTGCCCCCTTTTTTATTTTTTTACCCACCTAGGGGCGACAAGGTTAGTACAAATCTTCCTATTCTATACCCAGAATCAAAAGAACTGTGTAAAAGGTTACCATAACCACAATCAATAAATATTTGATTCTAACCATGCTCATAGGCTTGGTACTAGCATACTTTACCTGCAAATATGCACAACTTTTTTTTCTTTTTCTTTTTTTGGAATGGGAACTGCTTGGGGACTATAATGGTACTTGACTTCCTCAGTCATATGTTATAGGCAAGTGTCCACGAGTAGAATAATTATAGCAAGCTCCACATCTATATGGATATGGTATGTTGATTATGAGTGACATCACGCTAGTATTACAAGAAAATGAAACTATTTTTTACTCCATCCATCACAAAATCTTCTTCCTAATTTCCGCTTCAGTTCACCATAAATCTTCTTCATAAGTCCTTTGGCCAAAAATGCCCCACATTTTTACCATTACACATTTACACCCCTTAAACTTGGTCCACACCAATTAACCACTTTTAAGGAAAATTATATGGTACACGTAGGTCTACAACTACACCTGGCAATTGGGTCGATCGGGTCGATATCAACTTTGTAGTCGAGTTCATGTCGGGTCGGATTTTACCCACGTCGGGCGTAATCGGGTTTTAACTAATTGGGTTGAGTAAGTTTTGGGTCGTTTAAAAGAGGGGTTAAGGTCGATAGTCGGATCGGGCCAACCGGGTTGGATTAAGCCTGGTCGGATCATGTTCGGTTTGTTATCAAATGGGTCGATTTTTCGGGGTTGGTTTCGGTTCGGGTTTTTCGGGTCGGGTTTTTCGGTCGAGTCGGATTGGATATCTTTAAAAAATATTATCCAAAAATTAATTCATATGTATAAACTAGTTAAAGCCCAACTGAAACCCACTAATACTTAACCAAACTAGAAAGATAAAAAAAAACAAAATATTATAAAAAAATTGCGAAACACAACCCAAATATGTCAACAATAGTACATCAGTAACACTACACACATTACTTTATTGAAAGAAAAAAAAAACACCCTCCAAGTAGCCAAAGCATCTTCACTCAAATCCAAATTAGTATTTTGATGTAATCGAACGGACTTAGTGTTTTGATGGAGTCGGATGGAATTCGTAAAGTAATGTTTTGATGTAATCGGATGGACTTCGCAAATTAGCGTTTTGATGTAATCGGACGAACTTAGTGTTTTGATAGTGTTTTGATGGAGTCAGATGGAATTCGTAAAGTAATGTTTTGATGTTATCGGATGGACTACGCAAAGTAGCGTTTTGATGTAATCGGATCATATTGGGTTTGGGTGCATTTGAATCACGTATGTTCAGGTTGGGTCACATGCTTTCGGGTTTGGGTCGGTTTGGGGTTTAGCTCGGTTCGGTTCGGTTTTGGGCCACCCGAGGTTTTGGGCCACCCGATTCGGGTTGATTTCAGGTTTCGGTTAATATTCGGATCGGGTCGGGTTAAGATCAGTGAGTCAAAATCAGGTCGGTCTTAACTGGTCGGTTTAGTTCAGTTCGGGTCAATTCAGAATTTGGTTTGAATTTGGGTCTAGCCAATCGGTTCTAATCGGATTTGGCTTAGGGTTTTTCGGATAACGGTTATCGGTCGTGGGTCAGATTTGCCATGTACAACCATGGGTTTTGTACACCCACTATATTGTTCCTTTTCTTTTTCCTTCTTTTTAACTCCTATACTTTTCCGCATCGCCCACCAACCACAACATCAGAACAGTCTTATACCACAAACCACTCCAATGCTCCTATCGCCTCCGAAGCACCAATCATCTCCGGAAAGATAGGTGTACCTTACACCATACAACCGCTTTGTTTTTTCCTGGCAACCTAGGCCCAACCCATAGAGAAAAATAAAAAGCCTAATATTAAACCAACTAGTTACAAAGGGATGTACAATGCTGTACAAGTGTACAACCGGGGGGAATGGTAAGTTGCCCATGTTTCCCTTTCATGTAAAGAGAGGGCAAAAACTGTCCAATGACAAGTGCAGCATCCAAATGCAACTTTTCAGAAAGAACATGAGATCCAATTGTCCCCTAGCCGAGAAATATATCACAATCCACTTTTACCATTTACTTGAAAAGTTCAGTTTTGAGGAACTTACAGTTCTGGTTGTTATAAGCTAGCAGCGAATGACAAAGATTCTTGTTGCTTTAGACTATCAGCAACATGTTTCACAACCCCAGCACCAGCATTGTGAAACCATTCATTTTTTACCTGAACAATTTCACAGAGATCATGAACAAAAATGAAAAGAAATAACGAAGGTGTCGGAACTAGAAGTTACTGTTCTCATACATGTATATTGTTATGTGCAAAGAAAGGCCACACTGCAGAATGGAAGCTCACATCCACTTTTTTCCATCCCAACCGCTGCAAGCCAAGAATCATTTCCTCTGTTGACAAAGGTAGACTTTTGAGCTTTGACATTGATGCATGGACTAGAGACATTTCTAACTGGCCAAGAATGGCTATGCACTTGACTATAACTTCCAAAGCAATCATAAAATTTCATACCTTCAACAAGTTCATGATATTCAGCTGTATTTTCAGTATTTGGTTCAGTCTGTGCAGCCTCCTTTGCTTTGGCAACTTCTGGATTAAAATGAGGACCATCAGATGAGACAGGTGGACAATACTCAACATCCACAACATGGACATAACCATCCAAAGATCGCTGAGGGGGCTGCCAAAAGAAGAAATATCATAAGAATTATGAACGAGAGACAACCAGTTAGAAGATACTGGTAAATAACTTGTTTTGGTACTAGTTAATTATTCGATCTGAATATCTGATATCTACTTTAAGCAAGATATAATGTGATTGATATCTGATATCTTCTTTAAGGATTTGATGACGGTGAGCTGTCTTGCAATCATTTGGTGTACTAGGCTGGAGCATAACAATCAGGATTTTCATAAGGGCTTTCGTTCCTTATACTTCATTTGGGGAGGGCGGAATTCTTAGCCTCCTTGTGGCAAAGTTGGGTGGAGCTTACAAGCATTATGCTCTTTCATTTATACAACGCAATTGGCACAAAGTGGTTCACACAAAGGTACAAAGTGGATCATTCTGGAAACAGTCTCCCGATTTTCAAATCGGGGTAAGGCTGCGTACATCAGACTCCCTCAGTACCCCATCCTAGATGGGATTAAGCTGGGATTGTTGTTGCTGTTGTTGTTGTAATTGGCACTCTCTGTGAGGACATCTTCTTCCTGAAGGCTCTTTTTCAAATTTGATTTATAAAAATTATTTTTCTATAAAAAAGGAAGTAATCACACAGAAGCATGGAATGATACCATTTCCTGGAACTAACAAGAACAAGCAACAAACAAGATGAACCCCCCAAACCCAACTACCTCCCCTACGTCCCCCCGTCACCC
>ONZK01002905.1:19521-33114 GCA_900322385.1 Pharnaceum exiguum
TCCACCGGAATTTCACTCGCTTGCATCGCATCATAAATCGAAAGGCCAGCCGTTACCAAACCACCCCGTGAATTGATCCAAATTTGTATTCGTGTCAGATCTTCCTCCGAATTGAAATAGTCACAAATTAAACACAAGGGTCACAAATTAACCTCGGGTGATCACAAATTATGCAGTGGTTGGATACGACCATGAGTCGATGGCTCTGAAGAATGGTGGTGATGGGTCGACGGTGGGAAGCAGTGGTGGCGTCGGGGGGATATGGTTGTTGAGGATGGAGAGAGAATTGGTGAGGAGAGAGAAATTGAATTTAGATTTGATGATTTTTCTGTTTTTATTTCTTTCAATGGGTTTTACTTTTTTCTTTTCAGTTTAGGTGCAGGGGCGGAGCGGGGATCTTAGTTATATACCTCTTGATTATCATAAAGTGTCAAAAACATTGACCCATTATTGTGTAGATGATGGATCATTATTGTGTAGTCGGGACGTCATTATTGTGTAGCCGAGGAATCATCAGTACCCAATCTAATATATGAACGGATTCACACACTTTTTTGTGTTTGTTGTTTGTGGAAGTTAAATGTTAGCAGCCGTTACAATTACTATGTAGTGCACTATTTCTTTTTCCCCTATTCTAAATTTTCGGCAAGTGATTTTGCCAAACAAGTGAATAGATGGGGCCAAGGATCTTATTTGATCTGACCAAGTTACCCTCAACAGTTTTAGAAAGTTGCAATTTTTATCAAGTTTCTAAATAATTTCCCAAATATATTTCGCAAAAGTATTAATCTCATTTACTCATCCCCTTCATTATGCACTCTGCACTATCTTTCCATTGAGTCCTTCCTCGTAAATGGAATAAACAACCCACTTCCATCAGCCTTATCATTGCCACCACCACCCAGTCCATCCCACGCCAGGACCACTTCCTTCTATCTAGACCTGCGACAAACAGTAGCCATTGCCTCACTAAGCATGGCCAGCGACATAAGACCATCATCTAAGTTCCTAGTCGTCAGTTAGAGCGCAGTCGTCACCGCATTTTCCAGCACCGTAAATATATTTATCCTAAACCTTAGCTTGTTTCCTTAATTTGTGATATAACCTTCCCCCCTTATGGTGTCGATTCTGACTCGCCGGCGGCATATATATGTATTAGTAGCCGATTTTTTCCCGGATTTGGGCTTGTAGTGGAATGGAGTAATATTCAGTTGGATCTATGGCAAATATGACTTGGACGATGATGTGCGATGGTGGTGGTACAGGCACGGTGCAGTCGCCGGTGCTGATGCTGGTGCTAGTACAGTATGTAATGGTGTCAATATGTTGTTTTTTTGGGCAAGATGAAAGTCTCTAATGAATGATGATAATTGACAATTGCCCAGAAAGAAAACGAAGGAACTCAAGGAAGTCTCGCACCGATTTTGTGGGACTCTGTCTCTTACAGCAATTAAAGAAAGCAAATCCACTCCAAAATGAAAAAAATGATAATACAAACGAGTATTGAAACAAAAAAAGAAAAGTTAACGAGTTCCCAAAATTGTTGAGGGTAATTTGGTCAGATCAAATAAGATTTTTGGCCCCATCCATTCACTTCCTTAACAAAATCACTTGCCAAATTTTCCCCCGAAGTCATGTGGTACACCTACACGTAGATCGTATATGTGGCTCCGCCATGTACCCGGCTGATGTAGCACAGAATTTTGTCCTGGTGGATCTCATCCGCGAAAAGCGAAGGTGAAAAAGTTTCGGCAGGAGAAGAATCTCTGCCGTCGATGATTCTGATCTTGCTGATAATTCCTTAGTACTTGTCCCCACTCGAAAAAGGCATCATGTGCTGTGATTGTGAGAGTCCATGTCAATTTTTCTTTCACTTGCAAGTGGCTGTCTGTGAAATCCATAATTTTGGCTATTTCCATATGTCAACACCAGGGCAGGATAAGATTGTACCAAATCTTTTTCTATTCCCCTTTTAAGGTCTTTGCTCGTTTTTGTTCGTTTTAAGTTTTAACAATCATGTATAGAAGTGGCTCTAAATGCAAAATCAAAGTGGCCTGACTGGTCTCCCCTCCTACGGGATAATCAGGTAAGGTGATTTTTGATGGGGTGAGTCCGTTAGTGAGTACATAGGGTATGGAATTTTGTGTATTTTTCTTAAATTGGTAAGAACCTACTTATTTATGGGTTGTCGGACTTGAACTTAGACGACTTGAGATTTCGAAGGAGGACTTTACCATCTCGGATAGGTCCTCCATTCCTGAATTTATGTGTGTTTAGTTCATCCGCCTAAGAAGATTAGCTGATGTTTTAGTTCCTCTTTTGTTAAATAGTTTTAGACTCTTTTTATATCATCAGCCTAAGAAGTTTTATGTTGTAAACTAAATTAAAATCAACCTAAAACAAAATAGGGAGAAAATAATAATTGGAGAAAAAGAGAATTTTTATTAAACATTTGTGGGGTACAACTTTTGTGATTCTCTTGATTTCAACTAAGAGGGAGCATAGTTTGATATTTGTTTAATTCAAGGGTATATGCTTGTTTTTGAACCGGGATTTTGAGGGAGAGATGGGGCCATGACGACTTATTCCATCTGAGCTGGCAGGGGCCTTTTATGGCTAATTATGCACACCCTACACAGATAGTTTGATACTTATATGCCTAAGCTAGAGTGGAAAATAAACAGAGATATTTAAGAGATAAAATTACAATACTTTTATAATTATCTCTAAATTATAATATTTTCTACTCTAATAATAACACCTAAAATATTATCAAAATATTAGTGTCTACAAAGTAAAAGTTACATACATTTAATAACCAATCAAATTGAACTTCATAAAGATAATTCAAAACTTTGGCCATCTTGTTTAATAAAATGAGTTTATAAGCCCTTTGTGAATTTTGTGCGTACGCCTAAACCTAACTAGCGTTATACTACGTAATAATGTAAGAAAACCCATGCAATGGCCAATGGAGACACAATTCGGTTATAGAAGTCTGTCATCGATAAAGACCTTCTGGAACATTCGATAATTAGGCACAGCCAAGATCATCACTTAGTCATAATTCGGCATGTTCTGTGAATAATAAGGGTTCACTCCCGAAAACCAATATAAAAATATCGGAGCTGGTTCACTTTTGTAGATGATATTTATGTGCAACAGCCAACAGGGCAAGGAAACATAGTGTCACCTACAAAAGGAAACATCTGCATTGATGGGCAAAAGAAATTTGTCTAAAATGCAGAAACAAATTGAAAGGCAGGAAATACTTAGGCATCAGAACTCATGAATCATCAAAAATCACATGGTATGTGTAACTAGCTAGTTTAAGCAAAGTCATTGACAACTTAGAAGTTGAAGGGTGCACTTCTGCAAAGAGAAAAGTTGATGAGAAAGAACAGCTTTTAGGTATGAAGACTTAAGGACAAATAAGAAGGTCCCCTTACCGGTTTAATTTTGCTAATCATCCTGATATTATCAAGAAGTGGATCAGAATTCATTCGTTCTCTTGATATTTTTGTTTTGTTTCAAGGCAGAAAGATATGTTCTCCCTAGCTAAAAGTATTGGTCAATCTGTACGATTGTACATGTACAGTTTGGCAGCTTAAGCGAGGAATACATCCCTCAAGTTTGCTTTAACAATGTATTTGGTCCCTAAATCTCTTTTCAATTGTTGGAAATATAGGATTTATATTGATCAACAATAATCTTCATGTTCCGTCAGCGTCAAAGTTTAGTTCCGTTAATATCAAAGTTCCAGGATGATTCACTGTATCGTGGTTCAACACTATTGCCTGAAAAGAGATTTGCCACCAGTCCGCGGTGCTCAAACTCTCAACCGGGTCTCTTCAAAGGTAATACAGTCACGCCTCACTAGGACACTCTAGGGAACATAGTTGGAGGGGTTAGAACTTAACTCAATAATAGAGGAAGGTATATATGTGAGATGGAAGATAGTAAAATCTTTCCACTCATGTGTAGAAACACATGTATAGGGCCATTTCTTATATAGTCACCATACAATCCTTTCAATGCCAATAGGTAGGGGAAATGTCACATGAGGTAAATTACATTATACACCCGGGTGTACCTTAATTACTCCGTAAACCCCCTTTGTATATAGATGATTAAATGATTGGGAGTATTAGGTACAAAACAAGAGAAATAAATAAAGAAGGTGTACGGAGTAAGGTACACTCGGGTGTACGATATAAGTATTCGTTACATAACCAACACAATTAGTTGGACTTAATCACCCTCTTAGGCTGTGTTTTGTTCATCGGTAGTGCAAAAAAAATAAAATTCAACCTAATAATACTTCCTCCATTTCTGAAAGTTCTTCCACTTTTGAATAGTGCACACATTTTAAGAAAGGTGGAAAAAGACTAATTTAACCTCAACAAGTGGGTGAGTGACAATGAGGGGTAGGGTAATTTGATTAAAGTACAAGGGGTAAATGAGTCATTTAGCCAAAAAATCATGCTAGATATGAAAAAGTGGAAGAACTTTATGAGACAAACAAAAAGAAGAAAGTGGAAGAACTTTTAGAAACGCAGGGAGTAATAAATAATAGGGAAAAAATAATAATTGGAGAATACGAATTTCTATTATAGATTGTGGGGATACAACTTTTGTGAATCTCTTAATTCCAACTAAGAGGAGCGGGGTTTGATTTGAGTCTGGTTCAAGGGCCTAGGCTTATTCTTGAACTAGGGTTTTGGGATAAAGAAGGGGACATGTCAGCTTATTCCATCTGATGTGACATGGCCTTTGTGACTTGTTCTGCACACGGGGTTTTTGAGAGAGATGGTGCCATGGTGGCTTGCTCCATCTAATGTGACAGGGGTCTTTGTGGCTTATTCTGCACACACTCTACATCATAACCTAGTATCCTATATATATAGGCCTAAGCTAACTTGGGAAATAAGTAGAGAATATTAAAGAGATAAAATTACAATAAATATTATAATTATCCCTAAACTATAATATTTCCTATCTAATAAGGACACCTAAAATATTGACAAAATATTGTGTCTACAAATATCCCCTAGAGATTTTTGGTATAGACATTGATGTTGTATACTATAACTCTCGAATTCTTTTACGAGCCTCTTGAATAATCTTTCCGCAATGATGCACATTGAGTCGTTGACTGACTTGCTCATACTAATTTTGAGAACACACAAATACATAGCACGTACAGTAGTGTAGCCGAGTGCGGTCACTTCAAAGCCAACGTGGTATATGCCTTCCAATCTTCTTTTATTTTGCCCCCTTTGATTGGAGATGAAGAGCAAATTGTCTCACCGAGCGTGCCAAATTTGTAAACCAAATATTAAATTCAACCTAAATTATAATAAGAAGAAGAAAATAATTGGAGTAAAATTTTTTTTTTTGATGATTGTGGGGATACAACTTTTGTGAGTCTCTTGATTCCAACTAACATGGAGCAGGGTTTGATTTGTGTTTGATTCAATGGTCTAGGCTTGATCTTGAACCGAGATTTTGGTAGAGATATGGGGCCATGGCGGCTTATTCTATCTGAGGTGACAGGGGCTTCTGTGCTTTATTCTGCACACACTCTACATCATAACCTAATATCCTATATAGGCCTAAGCTACCTTTGGAAATAAGAAGAGAATATTAAAGAGATAAAATTACAATAAATATTATAATTATTCCTAAACTATAATATTTCCTACCTAATAAGGACACCTAAAGTATTGACAAAATATTGGTGTCTAAAGTTAGTACTACAGTTTAGTTTTTTTTTCAGTTCATTGCAACATCTTTCAGTTTTTTTTAGTTCATTTCAATTTTTTTCTGTTTTTTCAGTTCAATTCAATTTCAGTTTAAATCTTCCCAGCCGACCAAACCACACCCTTAATGTGTGGTTTAATCACCTAGATAAATGTGGTTAGTCAATGACTGTAATGAACCCTTGACAAGCCATTATAACAATAGTGAGTTGTATTATATTTGGTTGCCGATAACAAAATGTTAAGAAGCGAACTAAATAATGTCAAGTTAAGGGCCAGTTCAATTCAGTTCATTTTTTCTCGCTTCATCTAGTAATTGTAAACGTAAGAAATTTTAATTCCAAATCTGTTTGTAGTTATTAGTATATTCCCCTCAAAAAAAGAAGTTATTAGTATATCATTTGAAATATCTCAATGTCTCATTATATATTTATATTATATAGTTTTGTAAACGTACAATGTTGATAGGATATTCATAAGTGATTTAGTGTCAAAACAATTAAACAAAAAACCCAATTTCTCGCCACATTGCCTTAAAATAATAATAAAAAACTTTTGTCCTAGGAACCCAGTTCGAAGTTCGAACTTATCTAAACTAGTGAAGTAGTGAGGACGAAGAACCCCAGGGATGTCCCAATGTTCCCCTTTAAACTGAAAACAAAAGCTCTTGAAATCGAAGGTATGCCTCAATCCTCATAATTGATAGGAATCACAAATTGATTGGAAAGTATCAAAATTAAGTAAAAGAGTACTCCGAAGCATTTATGAATTATCCGTAATTATAGGAAAAGAAGGGAATAGAACAAGTGGTAATCTGCTGTGTTGGCATCAAAACCCAATCAGAAACCATTTCCAGATTTGCTTCTGGATCTATCTGGAATAGTATCTTTCAAAAAGGTAGGACACTTCACTGAAAAGAACAGAAAAACTATATGTCTCCTGTTTCAAGTATTGATTCCGTTACATGTAGTCAACTAGTCACTAGCCACAATGCATCCCTGGGATTTTGAAATCTAATAAAATTAGGAAAAGAGAAAAGGAATAAAAGAATACACATCTGAAGCTCCTATGACTTCGAGAGTTCACGAATGATGCACAACTGTAAGCAAAATCCAAATTGCTTGGTCCGTATCTTCTTCTTTTTTGTTTCCTATTATTATATCTTGAAGGCAAATTGCTTGGTCTATAATGAAAAGGCTGTTGTGCATCTTTGTCCTTTTAGTACACGGATGCATCGGTACCTCCTAGTGTTCGGATTCCACTGAAATGTTGTACTATTAGTCTTCATAATCACGAAATTACTATGGCCAAATTTTAAAAAGTATGTAGGAAAATCAATTCATGCAACTTTTAATTCTTGAAATTCCAATCCAGAGAAAGAACTACCAATGGCTTTATTAAGTCCAACATGCTTCTATCTGGGCAAATAAATAAGTACATACTGTATCACATGCATGCTCTATATGTATTCACAGGCTCTTTAAAAAAAAGATTATGGAAATCATGACTATATCTGTGCTGACTGCTGAGTCTTCCACAGTGATCATGCTTTTATTGTTGATCTTCTTTGGCACATCTTAATGTAGAAACAATTCTGCACCTACTGAAATTTTCTGTGCCGAGTCAACATTTCTGCCAAGCAATCAAAATTCTCATGTCTTTAATTATGTGTCATTGAATATTGATTAGGAAAAAATCCTACTGAAGGTATATTTAGGAAATTTTATTCCTAGCCTTTTTACTTGGCCCTTTCATGAAATAACAAGGATCTAGAGAAAGCAGAGGGATTGGCCTCAAAAGCTATAGATGACCTTCCATCAGTGGCACTGTCATTCTTTTCATATGCACCATCCAACTCATGTAATCCTCGGAAAAACCATGATCCCCCATTTGATGGACCGGCCTTACCCTTCTTGATCCCGAGTGAATTCCAGATTGAGCTCTTAGCAATATCCTTAAGATCCTCGATTTTCATTGTCTTCGGTGTTAAGACTCTAGGGTTCAATTTTACCTCTTGGACATCATCATTGTTACAATTAGAGGATCTTAACATGGTTCCATCCCTAGAATGTTTTCCGAGAGAACATGAACTAGGATTAGTAGTAATTGTTAAAGCTTCGTCCGTATATGTATTTGGAGTTGGTTGCCTTTGCAAATTCCAATTGCCAAGTGAATGGTAAGGCCAATGAGACTGTTTCGAGTAAAATGACACCGGAAATCCCGATTGCCAAGGTGTTTGGTTGTTCCATGTACTAGGCCACGAATCAGCATTCATCATGGCATTGGAGTTCTCCTTGCCATTCCCTAAGCCTCTAGGTAAAGTGCCGGGAACCCTCATCGCTGGTCCTATAAACCCATTTGGCACACAATTTGGTGATGTCTCAGCATGCTTCAAGCTGGAGACCATCGATTCGGAAATACTAGAGTCAATACCAAAGGCAAGAACGGTGCCATTAGGTCGTAGACCCTCTGGGATCACTAGGTGTCGTTGATTGATTGACGAGGAACTCTTGCTCTTGCGTCTACCAGCCCCTACAGGCACATTTCTCATGGTGCCACCTGCAGTCCAGTACCTTTGGCAATTCTTGCAGAAGTGGCGCGGTTGATTGACATTGTAGTTGTTGAAGTAACAAAATTTGGTTTCCATGCTATTGCACCTAGGACAAGGAATGATTTTATCTGGCTTCTTCAGAGTAGTTTGATCTTGTGATTGGGTAGTACCAGTATTATTACTCGTTTGTTCACTTTGGTCTTCCTTCTTAGTAGATGTAAACTCCTTTTCATTTGATGAGGAGCTAGTTGGTGCTTTAGAGCCCTCTATAATTATTGAGCTCGAATATCGTTCTTCGTCTTGCTCTCCTGATGAATATCCCTATAGTAAACAAAAGATAAAATATTAGGACTAGAACTGAACCGGAAAAAACTAAGGTACTGTTTGGTATCGTTTTCAGTTTTCAGTTTCCAGTTTTTTTCGAAACTAAAAACCAGTTTTTGGAAACCAGAAAAAGTGGTTTTCAAATTTCTGTTGTCAGTTTCGAAAATCATAACATGATATATCATGTCAAATGTTTTAATTTCAAAAATCACTTCATTATCACCAAGTTGAAAATATTTGAAAACCAAAAACTGAAAACTCACAATGATCCCGAACAGGGCCTAAGCTAAGCTGAGCTAACCGGCTAACCGGAAAAAAACTGAACTTTAACACTACATATGACCAGAACACGTCCTAGCGGCGAGCAAGCACTTCTAGATAATACAAAATTCTAGGAAGAGTAATAAAAAGAAAAAATAAAAAAACTTGTGGACAACAACAAACAACAAGAAATAAAGAGAGCTACAACTATGACAAGTTGACAACAACATGCCTTAAATAGCCAAATTAATGCAAACTGTTAAACAAACTTGACTTTAATCTAGAAAACACAAGAAGCTCAAAGAAGCAAATATTGATGACTAGAGATTCGGAAATGTGAAAAAGTAAAAAAAAAATTATGACAATACAGGGTCCTGGAATAAATTCTTCTAAGCATTTAGAAAAACTGAAAAATAAATTTGATCAAATTTCATGAAACAAACAACAACCCAATTGAAATAACAGAAATTTAACAAATGGGTAGTTGTTAAAATTGAAAATTAAGATTAAAAAATGAGCAAAATCCGAAAATTCTCACCTCAGTTCCTCTGTTTTCCCCCTGTTTTGAACAGGGGAAACTGTTGTTGTCATGAGCAGAATATTCACAATCAACATCGGGATTAGCACCGGTGTCAGCAACAGCAGAATAAGAAGGATGAATTCTTGATAAAATCGCGGTATCGGCTTCGAAACCCGTGCCCTGTTGGACCAGAATTGTCTTGCCAAAGAGCTTGATTGCAGGTTCTCTTTTTCCTGTTAACATATTTTATGTCTTTTGTGTGTGTGTGAATTAATGAGTTACGTTGGTAAGGCTGGTGATCAACTACTAGGAAAGGTTTGTGTGTGAAAGATTTTTGGAAAAAATTAGTGGGTGATGAGGGGTATTTAAGGTGAATGCCAAGTCACCAAAAGGCAGGAACAACAAGAGCCACAAGTTAATGTGGGGTGTGTTGTACAAGATCTTTTAGACTTTTATTATAAGCTTTTAGCTTTTTGGAGTGAAGTTTGGAGTTTTTATTTGACTCAAAAACACTTAAGATGGGAAAGAGAAAGTGGTACTACTGCTAGTCTACGAGTAACTTATCTTACTTTTTTGCCCATGTCAGCAAAAAAATAATTTTGTTTCCCGTAGAAAATCCATTTCAGCCAAATAAGAGTAGCTTTTTGCTGCTATTGCCTGTCCCATTTCTAACTTTTTAGCCCTATCTTGTTGGGGGAGCAAATAATTAACCTGCACAGTGTACTACACATCTCTCTTTTTCTGTGTGGTGTTGTGACTGTTGTCTGTCCCCGTGAAATCTTTTGTGGCTGGATAGATTCAGAAGCTGAATCTGAAGTTGATATCATTGTAGATTTGTAGTTAAAGGTAAATTAATACTGCCTCATATACACTTTTATTATCTTCTATCTCTATTACACCATCAACCTTTACCCGGGTACCCACCAAATATAAGCATATGAACACAAGGGCTAATGAGGCCCGGTGCGAGCAGTCTGCTCGCATAGGGCCTCAGCTACAAAAGGGCCTCACCTATAAAAGGGCCTCATAGATGGTTAAAAGCGTGAAAAACATATATTTGCGTCGCATAAAAACGTCAATATTACTGCAACCAAGCGTCGAAAGTCCTATTGACGCTTTTAGGGTATGAAACAATCAGAAATTTAGGGCCCCTTTTTCGTCTACGCACAGGGCCTTGACTAAGTTTGAGCCGTCCTTGTATGAACATGCAATTTGACATTAAGTTGAAGGGCAAAATGGATCATATTCAATCTCAACCACTCAACCTTAAATTTTGTACAAACAGAAAAATAAAAGATATAAGTAATACATCTGTTCGAATATGGAAATTTATTGTATCATTTGTAGTACATCTGTTCGAATATGGAAATTTATTGTATCATTTGTAGTTAACAAAAAGAGCAATGCTTCATGGATAGGTGAGTTACAATGAGATGAAAAATAAATTGAGATATACCAAGTACTTGCAAAAATCCGAAAGTAAAGAAAAAAAAACAATTATGCCTCGTCCACATTGGCTCTATACATTCAAAGGGTATGGTATGTGATTTTTTTTTGGTAAGGTATGGTATGTGATTGATGGAAGATAAAAGAGGAGATAATGTAAGTATACATCCCAAATAGAGGTACTTAGCCAACCTCTCTTAATTTGAATAATTATTTGTCCCATTTGAAAGTAATAAACTCCTTTTCTTCCTCTGTAATCCTTCAACAACCACCATCTTCACTTCTTTCTCCCTTAAAATTCCTTGCCGTTTCATTTCTTAAAAAATCACTCTGAAAGCCTCAAAAAGCTATTCGGTGAGGCCCCTCTTAGTCCTGGACTCTTTGTTTTGAGTCCATCTTATCTCCCTTTGCATCTTTATCATTTGTCATCCTACGTTAATAATGTATGGGAAAAAAGCATTTATCATTTCATGCAAAGGGCAATTGGGAGACAAATGAAGAGAGTACAATTGAAGAAGATGTAAATTCCTCCCGATCCAAGCATGATTAAGAATACGAGGTATTAAACCAAAGAGGGGCGAGCTCCGTATTAATACTTCAAGCTTTCGGGAGTCTCTTTGTAGTGGTGTATATAAATACTCGTACAACAAAAGATAAGTCGAAATCAATCTTTAATAAGGAAAATTTGTTATTTTCACATGACTTTCTTTTCAACTAAACAAAATTAAATCAAACCCGGCCTCCTCTGACATTGCAGAACCAAGGATTAAGGTCAAATCGCCCATACTATTGCAACCTTAAAGCATTCGACAACGTAGATTCTAGGTAGATATCACAATAAAACTGAGTACCATAAATTGCCGCTATGAAGTAAACAAATTAAGACAAGTTGAATTGACTACATGCTCTAGCACTTGATATATAACCTTATGGAAATAACTTAATTCTATAAAAAAAAAAATTGGTGTCATTCCACTAGTACAGAAATAAGATAAAATAACACCACATAGATGAGTTAATGGTGTTGTATGTTTTTCCTTTTTTAAATTAAACCCGAAAATCAAATATAACGTGTAAACTGCTATCGTTTGTTCCTACATACGATAGCTCTTCGATACATAAAGCTATGGTAAGATACCATAGCTGGTATCTTATTTAATTATTTAAATCTTTTTTTTTTGTTTCTATTTACCCTAAGTTCAACCCTTACTGACTCATATCAGCCTCTCACAGTCTCTCACTTCTCAATCACTCCGGCCACACTTCTCAGTCACTCCAATACTTCCTCTCACTCTACCCCGATGCACACTCAGATAGTCAGTTACCCTCAGCCTCACTTCACACCGTCACCATCACCGCTTTCACAGTACAAGCACCCCGACTCTGGCATCACCCTCCATCTCTGCCTCTCACCCTATCTATCTCCCACCGTCATATCTAGCTCTCCGCGACCTGCTCTCTCAGATCCACCCCAAACGAACTCCAAGTCTCCACTCTCTCAGATCCGAGGGGCTATCGAAATTGTGTGCTTTAAATCTTTTCTAGCTCTTAGTAGCAACAATGGCGGCAAGCATTTGGCAACGCAATCTTCCTTGTAAAAAAATGGCGATGAGCTTTCCCCAACAAAATCAGACAGTAATTCTCTACTCTTTTCTCCCTTGTCTCTTCTGATTGAAGTATCTTATCAATTGCATTCATTTTCTGTGTTATATTCTATTTGAATCTAACATCTTTGGTTGGGTTGTTAGCCTAGAAAGTTGACGAGTTGAATGTGTATGAGATTAATGAGTATGCTCGTATGTGTCAGATATGAGTTGTGCTAGTTGTCGTTACCCAAGTATTAAAGCTCATTGTTGTGTCTTTGAAATTGTAAAGCCCAAGTGCTTTTAAAATTGTCTTGGCTTCGAGACCACTAGGTGATGAGCTTCATTTTTTTTAATGGTCTTGTTGTTGAGTTGTTGTTAGTTCAAGATTATTTAGGATTTATTTAAAATTTTAATTTGTGCATTACCCATTTGAATTTGAGTTGTAAAATCCGGTTCCTGAATATTAGTATTAACTTACTTGTCCATGTTTTGCAGCAGGGTTTCAAGATTTCAAGTTGTGGCGATATCAAGTTTCAAGTTTAGATTATTTGGCAATTCATATGGCCTGTACGTATATAGGATTTATTGCATATTATATTTGTAATGTTGAATGAAACATTTATGAATTGCATTTTCCAAAATAAATAAATAAATGATTTGTAATTGTATTTTTTTTTGTTTTTTTTTCTAAGATACGATAGCGGTTATAAGAGCTATCTTATACAACGTCATAAGATAGCTCTCCAATCCGCTATCGTATGGACGGAGAAACGGGCAGCTGATTTTTCCACATCGAGTATATGATGGATCCACACATAACTTATTTATGGACAAAATTGCCCTTTCAGTGTCACGTGTATTGACGTTTACTGTAACGTTAAACGGCAAGGAAATCAATCACCCATGATTTTTGGCTAAAAAGATTCCACTTGTGGGGCCTACGAATGTTTGGTCTTCTTTTTTGGTTCTATACCATGTCTCGGTATTTAATTCTTTATACAAGTTTTTTGTGTGTGATTAATTCTATTTTTTTTTTTTGGAGTACATTAATTCTGTTTAGTTTCACTTTGTAGTAAATCGGATTTGTTTGAATATTAAAGTTCATATTTGCTACCCATTTCTTCTAAATTTTATTGTTGATTT
>ONZK01002906.1:7138-29647 GCA_900322385.1 Pharnaceum exiguum
CAAATATCAAACCCCGCCCCTTTTAGTTGGAATCAAGAGAATCACAAAAGTTGTATCCCCACAATCATAAATAAAAATTCTTGTTTACCAATTCTTATTTTCTCCTATTATTTTTAGATTGATTTTAAATTTTTTGGTTTACAAGTACCATTTTCATACATATTTTATACCCTAAACTAGTCATGTTTTGCTTATAATCAAGTACTACATTAGTATTTTATTTCATTTTGTTGGAACCAAATAAAGTTTAATTGAAGAGGCCAAAACAAGAAGTAAAGAGCAAAAGAAAGGAATTGGATCAACTACGTAGAAAATGGTGATAGTACTCCATCAAATCAAACCAACAAACATTGCAGCAAAATTTTCTTTACATTTTCACTAGCATTAAATGCTAGTTGTCTTTGTTTGACTGCTTGTCAATTCTAGAAGCAATTGTATGATTTTTTTTTTTGGTAAAATAAGTAATTATATTTCCCAAAACATTCAATGATAACATCCAATACAAAACTTATTGGGGACAAGGGTACCTTCTAGGAAGGGCTCCCTCAAGCCCATAAGTCATAAGAAAAACAAAATTTTAACCTAGCTGAAGTTCTATCTTTTGTCGAAATTACACTTGATATTCTACTATTGTGTTATAATGAATAATCTCAACTAACTTCGATGGAGCACAAATCTTCTTCTCCCAAACCTCTTCATTCCTTTCATGCCATATATGGTAGATGACAGCTGCCAGACCTGCTTGCAATATTCTTCTCCTAATCTTAGGGAATCTAGTTCTTCTAGTAACATATTTCCGCAGCACAATTGAATCAGTGTGTGAACATTTTAATTGCATCCGGTCTTTCCACATCTGCAAGAAAATGACACTATATGCACAAGTAAAAAACAGATGCTCCTGTGTTTCTACATGGTTTAGACAAATTGGGCAGAGATCATCACCAATCACATTGTGCTTCTTCAATATGGTTTTACTTTGCAGACGCTTGTGCATAAACATCCAACATATAAATGAATATTTAGGAACACAAAATGTATCCCATATCCATTTATGACATCTAACTCTCTCATGTTTCTGTGAAAGCCATTCATAGGCACTTCTGAATGTGTAATGACCACTTGGACTGTTCTGCCATTCATCCCCTATAAATCCCTGTTTCAACTTGTCTTTCCACTGTGCAGAGTTTTCTCCAAGACCAACTATTGTCTTGGCTTGGACTGTAATCCCACAAATCACTCTCTTTCAATTACACACGGTCGATCCATCTCACCCATAACACATCCTTTTTCTTAGCTAGGTTCCAGACTAGCTTACCAACAGCAGCAGTGTTCTACACAATACAGTTTCTCACACCTAGTCCACCATTCCTCTTAGGTCTACAAACAGATTCCCAGTTGATTAGGGGTACTCTATGTAACACCCCCAGTAAGGGGCTATTTTTTTTATAATACAAAATAGAAAATAAATACAACAGAGCTTCTACCCATAATCCCTACCAAAGGTATTACATAAATAACGATTACATAATATAAACTCGTTATTAATCTATGTGATATAGATCAATTTAAATAATGATCGTACATCCAGTCGTCCTCACATCTTCACTGACCCATCACCCGAATACCTGCAAAACTCAATCTTCTCGCCGGAAAATCCACCACCGGGTCACGGAAGGTGACTAGTCAGTCACACGAGTAATTACAATCACCGCATGTCACCCACTTAGCACAACTTACCGTTACAGCCCAAGCATGCAACATAAAATGTGACAATAAATGAAACACGTAACATGCAATCACTCAACATAAATACCGAAATATCAAGAACAATAGCGAAAGCATTTAAGGTTAATATAACATTACTTAAACTTAATTCTTCTTAATCAGTTAACTTGGGTTTTGGAAGCGAACGTATCGTAAGTCGAGAAAACCCCATGGTAGGAATCCCTTATCAGTAGCGCTTTATCAGTATGTCTAAGTGTGCATACCCTTCCTAGCCAGTGCCCCAATAAAAGGGGTCCTGTATGCCCAACTAGAGAAACGACCAATAATAACAGTAAACAGTTATCATTGTTCTTAGTCTCCTGTCAGATATTCCCCCAACCGGGCCAGTGGTCAGGGGTCTGCAGACGAGATTATTTCCAGTTACACTTTAAATTATTTACAGTTTACGATTGGGTAACACATACATACAGGCTCACATAACTTAATTATAACATTCAGTCTTAATTCTCCTAGCTTAAGAGATTCAGTCCATTCAACATATACAGTTTAGCTAAACAAAAGCTAATAAATAATTCAGCCAATTGAGTCATATATACTTACACAACAATAACAACTTAACAAAGTCTAACAGTAAATACGGTTAACAAATACAGCTAACAAATCATAGCAGTATAATATCATAACATAACAACAATAACACATAGGCACACAAGTGGCATGAGATAACTGTAATTACCTCAAATCGCTAATAAGTTCAAGACAGTTCAGTCACATTTCAGTACTCGGATTATCCAACACAGTTCAGTCCAAGTTCGGTGTCGGGGTTACCCTCTACAATAATCAAAGATAATAAAATAAATTTATTTGTAGAATATTCAAAATCAGTTTTATAATGAAAATCCTCTTTCTTTTTCTTTTAAACCGAAAATTCACAAGTGCATAGTCCATAGTCCATTACCCAAATAGTCAAAGTGGGTCAAAACAGTCCAAAAACAACCCAAACGGGTCAAATCTTCAAAACGGGTTGGCATCTGTGCAAACGGGTCGCGGTCAAACAACGAGCAGGGACTTACGAACGCCACCGTTACGGAGCCAGACGGGGTCGCCCGTTCCATTGGTGCAACGAGCCACCCCACCGTCGTGGGTGGTGGCTGTGTCAAAACGGGTCGCAGCCGACCCGTATCAAAGGAGGGGAGAGAGAGTGCGCAAGCTGCGTCCACAAGGGAAGGACACAGACCACGACGCCCGGAGAGAGAGGAGAGCGGTGGTCGATGGTGGGCGGCGGTCCGGTGACGCGCGTGAGGTGGGGTCGGGGAGAGAGAGGGCTGTGCGTGAGGGAGATCATGATCTCCTAAAATAATCAGAAAATCCCATCAATAATAAAAATACTTTTCCATTACTAATTAGGACATTCTTTTAAAAAATAGATTAATTTATAGAATTGATATTATAATTCCACAAATTCATTAAAATCACTTAATAAATATTTATAAAATACTTTTAAAAATACGGGGTTTCACAATCTACTTGCAGTTGGCTTGCCTTCTCACAAAAATGCTCTGCAGATACTAATAACTCTCTTTAGTACACCCTTGGGTAATATAAAAATGAAACACCAATATGAGAAGAGAGACATTAGGACTAAATTGACAAGAATCAGTTTACCACTATAAGACAGTTTTCTAGATCCTTAAGTGTAGATCTTCATCACAATCTTATCCACCAAACATTCACAATCTAGAATAGAAATTCTTCCAGATGAAATAGGTACCCCAAGATATCTGAATGGTAGAAAGTTTTCTTTGAAACCAGACACATCTAGGATTCTTCTCTTCTCATCCATATTCATATTGCAAAAGTAGATAGCTGACTTGCTTTTATTAGCTTGAAGCCCAGTAGCTTGTGAAAATGCTTCAAAGCCACTTAGTAACAAGTCTACAGACTTATATTCACCTTTACAAAACATTACCAAATCATCAGTGAAATAGAGGTGAGTGAGAGAGAGTACCTTGCATCTTGGGTAAAAGTAGAACTGGTCAACTTTTGCAACTTCATTGAGTATTCTAGTCAAGTATTCCATGACTATGACAAACAACATAGGGGAGATTGGATCTCCCTATCTCAAGCCTTTTTACCATGAAAGAAACCAAACAATTCACCATTGAGCATCAAAGAATGTGAAGGGGTTCTAAGACACACTATTATCCATGAGATAATCCTCCAAGGAAATTGTGAAGGCATAGGTATTTCTTCCATAAATTACCAATCAACGGAATCATAAGCTTTATTTTAATAAAAGATTGGGGAGAAGAAGCTTTCCTGCTGAAATGTTTCACAAGGTCTTGGCACATCAATACATTATGAACAATCTGTCTCCCCTCAACAAATGCACTTTGGGAAGGGGAAATAATGTCATTGAGAACACATTTCAACCTACTACACAGTAACTTAGATATCCACTTGTATAGGACATTACAACATGAAATTGGTCTAAAATCACCGACCACAGAAACAGGTTGTGCCACCTTAGGGATCAGGGAGAGAGTAGAGTTCTTTCAGTAATTTGCCAGACTTCAAAAAAATCCAACACAGCATCACATACCTCATTCCCTATAAGATACCAATTATCCATATAGAATTTGCTGGAGTAACCATTAGGCCTGGAGCTTTGATGTTAAGAATTGAGAAAATTGCTTTCTTCACATCATCAACAGAAAAAAGAGCACATAAAGCTTCAGCATGGGATTCATTTAGAACAGGCCCTTTTCTCACAATGTTGCTGTTAACATGCATGGCTTCTAGACTCTATTGTAGTGCCCAGCAGTTTTTCATACAATTACAGGAAAGCTCTCTTGATCTCAGCAGGGGAGTTAAATTCATTTCCCAAGTCATCTCTGACAGAGCAAATTCTGTTCTTGTACTTCATCTTTCTAGTACATGCATGATAGAAGGATGTGTTCTAGTCCCCTTCTTTCGGCCATAATGCTTTTGACTTTTGGTGTAAAAAAGTAATTCCTGCTTTGTTTAGCATTAAGTAACGTAATGTTTTATCAAGACAATTTCCTCAATAATCAATACTGTGTCAGTGGGAGTCTTCTGTAACTTCACCTGGCATTGTATGAAGAAGTTTCACGTGTGTTTTTCTACCGTCCTATAAAGCTACAAGCAGTAGTGTTCATGTAGTTCATATGGAAGCCTTTTGCATAGTTACTATCAAGAGGGTTCACATGTACGTCATTTACCTATAAAAAGGCCATGGAAGCTTTTGCAGATCATCAAGAATCGCACCGTAGTTTTAGTTCAGTTATACATTTAATCAGTTTTCTTGTAATTTTGTAGGCGAACTCCAGTATTATTATCAATCAAAGTTCAGTCTTCTTTACATTAGTTTTGTTAGAGTTGTTATCTTCTCCTCTCAAATTTTATCCATCTCAAATACTCGGTTACTAAAATTATCCGTTTTACACTAGTTAAATTTCGGTTAGATGACAAAACTGAAGTTTAACTATTGTCAACTAAGTTAATAAGTTAGCTATATACATACTATCAATATACATACTATCAACCCAAGGAGTAAACTTCGTCCTTGTGGAAACGACCTGTACCTGCATATACTATCTACAACAACACTATGCACTTGCAGTACGGATTAAAACCCAACAGTTGTACTGATTAAACCAAAGAAGCTAATTAAGTTTTTGGTGTCGTTCCGGGGATTGTTTATTTTTACTTACGAATTGGTAATCTCTTCTGAAGTTATTCACTCACGCCTACTTAAATGCTTGCAAATTTGTTATCTTTAAACTTCCATGTTAATTAACTTTATAGAAGATTAAATTAGCTATTCTACAAAAAAAAAAATCGTTTGCCGTGTACCTGTTAGTGTGTGTACATAATGCCAAGATACTTTAGTATTTGTTATGTTTTTTACATGAATATGTATGAACCATTTTCATATATGAGATTGGGTAATAATGACTCTTCGAGTAGTCATTAATGACCCCTCGGTTAACCCAGTCTCATATAGAAAACAAATTCACAGAAAATTTTCTCCTTCTTAAATCTTAATACGAAGATATTAGCATTCGATATTGATTATCACCATGACCTCTCCAAAACCTTAATCATGATGTCACTTTCATTCTACGTGCTGTTTATCCTGATTAGGCACTTTTGAACGAGAGACTGACATGGTGATATACTGATATCTAACAACTTCCAACAATATAATGCCGTTTTGAGTCATACCATGAAGTCTACCATTGTTTCTCAATCCCAATACAGCAAAAAAGGGCTTTGTCTTTATTGTTTTAAATACTAATCAGTGTGAGTCAGGAGTTAAACTTTCTGACAACAAAAGCAACAACACTTGGAAAAAATGAAAAGGCAACGCAAAAGCAGAAGAGCTCGTAGTCTTTCGAACACTTTAATTTCCTTATTCCTTTATTAAAGTTTTCCTACTAGATGCTAGATGAGTTTCTTCCCTCCTAAGAATTTCCCCTCCGGTTTATCATTGACTGCGTGGACCTTAAAGCTTCATACTTCGGTTCTCGAAAACTAATAGTATGTTATTCTGCATTTTAATTTCTTACTTCTTTCCTTCCGCTTTTCTCCCTATCTTGTGCACATGGTTACCCTTAATCCCTTATATTCAAAATGGCGGCTTAAAGAATGAGTCGTCATTCAGAATCACACATACAAGCAATCAAAATCTTGCGAGCGAGCGAGCATTATCAGTATTTTTTATTAAATTCGGATTTTTTGTTTCGGGTTAAAACAGGTATACACTGATGTTTCGCAAATAACATTTGGTGTACGCGCACACCGAGTGTACCTAAGAAATCTTGCTGAAACTTATTTTATAATCTAAACTAGTGTACCTAAGAAATTCGGTCACACACTAATATTTTTTATTAAATCTTGCTGAATGGGTGTACAGCTTCCTTAAGATCCACTCGTAAATTTGTTCAAGCATCAATTAAACAAAAATGATTAGCATATATATAGTTCTAAAAAGTAAAGATGTACTTCATATGTTTCTAGTTCTTCTTCCCCTTTTCCTTTCGGCACCTAATAAACTAAAAGACCGAAAAGATTTTGCGAACCTTTTTGATACTTGTTTATTAGAATAAGACATGATACTTTACGATATAGAATTCAAAATAAGAGGATTAAAGGGTTTTTTTTTCCCAAAAAAATTGTTTTGAGAGATTGGATGTTAATGAAAAAATAGGTTGATTAATTATGAGTGATTTATGCATAACCATTAATGACTCTGTCTCATGTATAAAACGGGTTCACACATTATTTAATTTTTTTCGTATTTTTCACCTCATTTCCTAATGAGAATAATCGGTGGAACAAGATGAAGGAACAAATCAAATGGAAACTAGGATGAAGATGTAGAATTGGATGACAAAAAGAAAAATACGTGGAAATCAACAATTTCTTTTCCTTTGCAACGAACCCTTCACATATTATTCATCATATAGATACAAAAGTTACCAACGCTAGAAAATTTACCCTACCACCAAAAGTTACAGAAGTTCCTCCATCCAAATTTCGTTGTTAATTTAGTTTACCAGCTTAAAATAAACTTCTACTATTAAATAGAGACAACTAATTCAGTCATTCAGACTGGAGGAACTGAAACTAACTATCAACAAGTTTGACCAGGGGAGTCATCAAGTCTCCTTCTCTTCACCGGGAACCCGTCTTGAAAGCCACCAGCCACCGCCATGGCGGCTGCCAGCTGCCACTCATCGACCAACATGCCATTCAAGTCAAACGGACCAAAATCAACTCCACTGAACAAACAACCTTCACCGGAGAACTCGCCGGGTTTCAGCAAAGGCTTACTTTTGCGACGACCAGCGCCAACCGGAACATTCCGAAGGGCCCCGCCAGCGGTCCAATACCGTTGGCAGCCCTTACAAAAGTGCCTTGGCTGGTTGACGTTATAGTTGTTGAAGTAACAAAACTTTGTCTCCATACTCTTACACCTAGGGCAAGGTATTATCTTATCAGGCCTCTTGTGAACCATGCTACTATCATCATTCTCTTGATCATGGTCTGATGACAATTCTACTGACTGATCATCAGACAGTACTTTTGGCTCATTATTTTTTGTGGGTTTTTCTTGTTTAACTTGTAGCAATATTGTTTGCCCAAATAACTTAATGCCTTGTACCTCAGCCATGAAAGTGAGAAATTTAGAGGAACAAAGTGTGAAAAGGTTGTTTCTTTGTTTTTTTTTTCTAGAAGGGTAGTTACCAAATCGGAGATGGGTTGAGATTGTGTCTTGGGGAACAGAGAAATGAGAAGGGTAGTGTGTATATATATGCATGTGTGTGAGCAATGCAAGGACATAAAGTGCAACGAAAGAAATTGACCTCAAATTTGTTTTGCAAAAAGTCACCGAAGAAAGCAGCACCTATGGAAAAGGATGAGAGAGAGTGGAGGGAACAAGGAGAAATGAAAAGGGTGTGCATGTGATTGGTAGAGCCGCCAAGGGCAAAAATATTTTTAAAATAAACATAAATTTGCATGCAGTTTAAAGAAAGCAATTTAGAAGCATAAAAGTTGGGTTTAGCGTAGAAAAAGTTGATGCTGAGCTTTTTGTCCACATCATTACTTCACGGAAGCATCTGTTATGATCTGATTACACTATCGCTGCTCTGTCATTCTTCCCTTCTTTGAATCTTTTTGATGAGTTGTTGGTTGAATATCAGGAAATTTGAGAATTTAACAATATTTTTGGTGTCCAATGGCCAGATAAGTCGCTTACTAAGTGACCAAAGTTTAGGGGATAAAGATGAGGTGAGATTAGCTGAATCAGATAAATCACATTCAGAAGTATTCACTAGTTTTAAGAATCAGAATTCGATTCTCCTTCCCTCTCCCCCTTTTTTTATGATTTTTTTTGTGTAACCGTTTTATACATGAAATTAAGTGTGAGTAGAGTTGCCAAACTGGTCTATCGGTTTGGTTTCGATTCGGTTCAGGCCTATTATCACACGTTGATCGATCAATCGAGTTAATTTAATTTGGTTCGCATCAGGTTTTTCGGCTTCGGTTACAATTAGGTCTCACCAATTTCGGGTTAGATTTCGTTTCGGTTTCGGTTCGGGTTAAGAAGAGTTCGGTACCATTTCATTTATTTTTTTTGAGGACGTCAATATAAGTTGTTAATAAATATAACTAAATAATTAAAGTTTCTTTTAATGGAAAGATGCTATAATTGTTTAAATTTGTTAGTAGCATAAATGTCATAATTAATAACAAAGACAATTAATCGAGTTTATTCGGGTTCAGTAAAATCGGTTCAGGTTTAATCGAGTTTAACTAATTCGGGTCAAAAATCAGTTCATTTCGGATTACTTCGGGTTTCAGGTTGAATTTGGGCCGTCAAATTTGAGTCAAATTTGAGTCAAAATCGGCTCGATTATTCGGTTCGGGTTAAAACGGGCCTGACCATTTTGCCACCTTTAGGTGAGATGTGTCATTAATGTTACCCGAGGGGTCACTAATGTGTACCCGATGGGTCATTAATGACTACATTAGGGAGTCTCATATATGAAACGAATTCACACAAATTTTTGTGTTAATTTTTTCAAAACGATAAAATCTAATTAAGCAAATCATTATGCAACCGAAATTTCATCAATGAGAAAATGATCGAGGTAATGATATATATATAGATACACTTCACTGTATATATCAATGAGAAAATGCGTTTTTTTCATAGTTTTAGTTTCCGTTACTCTTACATTTGGATTTTGGATGCATGTTATTATTTCTTTGAAGGAAAAATTCATCATTTTAATTTGGTATTCGACTATTCAGGATCAGTAGAGTGTCATTAAATTAAACAAGATTCAGGATATCTTCAATCACAAGTAAGTACGAATATATATATATATGTTACACCAGGCCAGGGAGTATTTGATTGAGATATGACATCCAGGTATCAAAGTAGAGAAAAAGCAAAAGTATATAAAAGAAAAAGAAGGTAGTTCTCGGTACTGTGCAATGTATCAGAATTATCCAATAAAATCTGACCACTTATCAGCATTTTTGCCATTGGTATATGTTAATTGCAAGTGATCACCTATAACTCTATAGGTCTATAACATGAACCTTTTTACCTTTCTTCGTTGTACACTTTTTCTTGTTGCTTTTTTTCTCTCTTTGAATAGGAAGTCATAAAGATCGAGAACAATTCAACTAAAGACGGTGTAGGCCACTGTAGTGAGCCAAATTTCTTAACGGACATTATGCAAGATGCACTCATCCTCAATGCTGGATATGCCTTTTTGGTAAATGCTATTCCTTTCTGCTCAAAGTTAGCCCTTTTCTTCTTCTCTTTTAGGAGTTTGATACTACTACTATGAGACTTGTGTCATGTTTGCCAATCGTGAACCAAACTACAGTACTATAAAGAAAGAATGATCGAACTCGAATAAGTCTGTAAGAAATTGGATCAATTTTAACCAAGTTCTATCGACTGAAAGAAGTTAAAATAAATTAAAACGATTTGAACGAATCAACTTAATTAGGCACTTTTTTGGCAAGCCCATTATTGCCAGGTCGGAGCTGCTCAAATTAAGATAAAGCTGGTATCATTCCCCTACTTGATTTGAATCTAACAAGTCACAACAATATGAATTAATTCCAGCTCATTGAAATTCTACCGAGTTTAATTTGATTTAGGTAAGCGTAGTAGTTAAGTTTTTTGACATACGGTACAGTCAAACAGCAATTCGATATAAGAAAAGATCGACTTGAACAATATTTGATAAGTCGATGAGTTAAAAATTTGATTTAGACCCAAAATCAAATGTAATATTTAATAAGTAATTGACTCGCAAATCCAAAACGAATGGGAACGAGCCGAATGTCCACTCCAGCCCGTTCGGTTGACTTACACCGCCGTTATTATTGATAGTTGTCTCCTTCTCGATGACAAAAATAATAATTCTTGAGGGGGTGAATTGAGATGGTGTATGTTTTTCGATTATCTAAGAAAACCTAGTTCCTCCTTGTTGAGATTGACAAGGAGTAACCGAATAAACGCAAAAATAAGAACCGTAAAGAGTAGTAATTGACACACGAGACTTTTATAGTGGAAACCCAAACTAGGGAAAAAACCAATGAATCCACTAATGCTCCTCAATACGAGGTCAGTAAGTTCAAGGACAATAACTTGTTCCTACCACAAGAGTAAATACACTCTCAACACCAATTAACCACGCTTACTACAAGCTATCAAAACTTAAAAAAGCTTTTACACGAGTATCACAATATCTCTATAGACTATATGTAATCCTCCTAACGAAACCTGTAGTGATAATGAATCTTAGAATCAGAACAAATGTGACTAGGGGAACTGGCTTTCTTCTAGTATTGCAGCTTTTTGTGTATACGTTTTTTGTGCTCGCATTTCTTAACCATCATATAACTCTATATCATATATATATAGTAATACGAGTATGATGATTTAACCTAGTAGAATAGCCGTTCTAAAAAGATACGACTTTATTCTCTTAGGTTTATATCCTAAATGGTTAACAGCATAATATATCTTATGTCTTACTTAGGTAAGCGAAAGATATAAGAAAGATATTTAACCACTCAGTTTTTAGACCAAAATAAGATATTGAGATTGATCATAGATAGTCAATATCTTCCTGATCTATTAAGCACGTTAACTATATAAAACACAATACTTGTCATAGTTACCTAGTTCCTAGTACGACTATTAAAGATAGTTCCTCTTAACGCCTTCTTTTATTTCTAGCATATTTACTTGATACTGCTGTTTTAACCTGTATCCTGAAACTAGCAAAAATAACATTTCATCAAGCCAATAAGCACATTTGACTTGATGATCATCAAAACTAAGGGATCCAACATTCCCGCTGTTAAAAAATGACAGTTTTTCAAAAATATTTGAACATGGGTAGGCGTTGTAATTTTAATCAAAGATACGGACAAAGGACATCTGTCGACGATCGATCAAATCCTTCCCGAAGCTACTCTCATGAATGAACCATCGCTTTGCTCTTCAGAGTCTTCACCCTCCTAGTCCTGAACTCCTGGATAGTGACCATTGTGTTCGCGCCAGAAAAAAAAAAGAAAAAGCTCTAATTTTTGAAATGAAACGCTTTTCTCGACAACGTTTACAATAGCAGTTTACAATAATAGTTTACTTCAGGAGAAGAAAAGTCTACCTTATCAACAGTTTTTATATTTCCGTTGCTAACTTAGTAACTGTTGAAAAATTGGTGCTAGAAGCCGTTGCTATATTGGATTTATTTATAATTTTGTTTTTATTTGAAGTGAATATATATATTTTTCCTATAAGAGATTATTTTGGAAATAAATTCCAAAATGCCCTGAAAATGTGACGTGTTGAGTGCTTTATTAATTGTATTAAAAGAGATCTAGCTGGAAGAAGTCATAAAATTCTCAGTTGAATAAAGTGTGTTAGAATATCTTTACCAAAAAAAAAAAGTGTGTTAGAATATCGGGTAGCTAGCGAAACGAAACTACAAATTGAAAACTTTCACACTGAATTGCCCGTATAAAGTTTTTTTATTTCCCCCACTCATCATCTTCTCTTTTTCATACTGTGAATGTAAGTTCCCAACTCTTTTGTTCTATTGTTCCCTCTTTATCTATGATCTAAATGCGATTGATACTACGTATCTTTTAAAGAAAGCTACCTTTCAGTTGTGGTTTAATTTCTAATGAAAAGTAAAGTTCGCTTTGTGAATTCTCTTTAACCAGCGAATCTGCATAATCCAAGGTAAAGCTAAAGAAAGCCCATCACCACAGGACGTGTTTTATTTTCCATTATAGAAATGCTGCAAAAAGTTCCCTCTTTTGTTCTTTCTAATCTACTTTACTTTTTTCTAATTCGTCGCGGTAAAGATCGAACTTTTGCGACCTTCTCAGGACTGCATGAAAATTTCTGTCCCGTACTAAGTCCGTTGTGCCGTCGTGGCATGACTTGGGTAGGGTTTGCAAAAGTTGACACGACACGAGAACACGACACGAACCCGATGAAATAAATGGGTTTGATTCAAGAGAAATCGACCCGTTTATTTAAATGGGTCAACACGACAGGACCCAAATAATTAAAAGGTTAGGTACGGGTTTGAAGCGTTTGACCCGAGATCCGATCCGTATAACCCGAAAAATAAATGGGTCAACACAATGTTAACCGTTTACCGTTTACCCGTTTATTTTTCAACTTTTTGACTATTCCTATGTTAATAATTAAGAATTCAGAATCTAGTGTCCACGTTAATCTCGTTTGTGAAGAAATATGTAATTAATTAACAAATATGATAGCACAACTGTGCCGGATAATATGAAGGCCAGGTTTGATGCTTTTGAATTCATTGTATAAATTTCAGTTTCTACTCCGCCAGTTCTTTATGAACGAGAGGTTTGATGCTTTTGAATTCTTTGTATAAATTTAACTTTCTACTCAAGCAGTTTGTGCTGAAATACTCGAGGTTGTTTTTGCATCCCGAAATTCCTTCCTTCTCTTTGATAGCATATGGGCCGTTTAAACCCGATTAATGTAGCCTTAGATGCTTCAATTGATCAATTTCAACCCGACTCTAATTGAGCCAAGTTAACTCAATGGTCACCTCTACAACCAATGAACAATGTGCCAATATTTCTATGATAATTTATGCACCAATGAACAAAACTCTGTAAACTACAAATTCAATATTTGTTCTTTTTTTTAGTGGCACAATGTTTAGGGGGACTTCAGCGAATACTGACATCATACTGGCAGGTGTACCTTACACCGTACACCCTCGTTTTCCTCTCATATTTTAGGTCCAATCCAATAAAAAAAAGTTAAAGGTTTCAATATTCAAGTATCTAGCTATGACCGAAGGTGCATGGATCTAGTATAATTTTCCCACCGGGTTGCCCCGTAAGCGTGAAAAGAAGGGAGGATTCACAAGTTTGCTGACATTTCTGTAAGAGGAATCAAAGCACTAGGAAGTCGAATTACCAAGCTTAATCAAACAAGCACTAGCAAGGTTCATGACAATTCTATAAAAGTAGCAAAATAGACCTTCTGAAATTATTATTATTATTATTATAGTGGGTACTGGCTATGTATTTGTACGCTTACAAGTTACAATACAAGCTGTTGACTCTACAAACAACTCCAGAGGCTAGTTAGCGGCTTATCTTTCTGGAGAGAACTACACAGATAAGGACATCTATGGACTAACTAACTAATTAGGCCCTAAAGGTTAATTACGTACAGATGGACTATTCACAGATACAATCATACTGCAAGCTAAAATCTCACTACTGCTATCAAAAAGGCGAAGAGCAATGCCTCTTTTGAGCCGCTCCACTATAAACTGTACCTCTGTACCTGATTTATGAAGTGTCACTCCAACTATCATCCTCACCATCGTCACTTCCTACGGCCTGGGATACGACAACAGAGAAACAAAAGAGAATTAATGATATGAAGAAACAAAGACCTTTTCTTTTCATGGAAGCAGAAATGAAAGAGTCATCCCAAGAACTGATCAGCTGTTTTGATGTTAATGTTTTAATCATCCTGCATTTTTTGTGAGAATTTTCACCATCTCAAGAGGCATATGAATCAAGTTCAGAAAACAAAATATCATTTGTCTACACTTTACAGCATGCCATTGTTATTAAGCTTCTGAGCTTTTCCTGGGGAAACTTTATACCGTAGAGCGTAGGACACTGAATCATCGAACTTACACAAGAAATCATACAGGCAAATATAACCTAGGAAACAAGTAGCACAAGTAACAGAGTTCAGTTAAAAATATCTAGAACTATGTATGATATCGTCTAAATAGTAAAATACTAAACACTACTACCAAAGTTCTGGAGCCTATGTTACTCCGACCCTGGGATCCGGATAAGATCCGGAGACGGATCCTAGTGTCGGATACTAATTTTCAAAAAATGGAAGATTCGGGGATGCGATTCTAAGGACACGAGGATACGAGCATAGAACACTAGAATATGATTATACGGTCTTGAAAATGGGACTCCACTGGGATGTTGTTGTTGTTGGTCTTGAAACTGACCATGCACTAAATTTAGAGTAACATATTTCTAAATTTGGGTGTACAATCCTATAAACAATGTTATACAAACCCCCAAGACGTTTAGAACATGCATTTGTAGTCTTCTCTAAGCCACCCCAAGCTCAGATCTCAGGATCTCTTTTTTTTTTGGTTTAAAAAAGGATTTCAGGATCGTGTTCCGTGTACACACAGGGACACGTGAAAAGTGTCGGATCTCACGACGGATCGTGTACACGGATCCTTGACAATTTGCAAGTGTCTGAGTAACATAGTCTGGAGCTAAGAAAAAGACAGAATTTATCTCCTATTGCAAATCAGTAATCAATAACGAAATTCATCTCCTTTGTAACTTTTCTCCAGGACTCACTTCCTCTAGTTTAAGTTTCCTTTACATTTAATAACTAGAATATAGTACAGTTTACTAGTAGTTTTCACTTTCCGTCAAGTTCACTTCTAAATAACGGAGCCTAAATCACTTATCACAGCAATATAAAGGGAAAACTAGGCCTAGCTTTCGTGTGTGTCTGTGTGTAGATTCAATACTTGCCTCTCTTATTAGCTTACCACCATCCTTCTCCCCCTCATCCTTTGTAACACTATCACATGTTACATAATAAAATACTCGCCATAGATTTTGGTCAACTACACTTCAACACATACTAACATTTCAAGACTCGGCACATGGCCCTTAGAAGCATGGCGGCATGTGGGACATAACAAATGGAACTTGATTGCCTTCCTACATAACCACACCTGGATACTCATGGACCAAAGAAGTTCCCCCCTGACCCACACGGATTAAAGCTAGGCAGCCTGGCTATACACCTGATCTGAGTAAGGACGCTAGACAGCTTAATTTAATCTGAAACAGGCACTTCCATTTTTCAAGTCAATCAACTTTAAGTTGTCATGTCTTGGCTGTTTCTACTAGAATGATTACAGCATGATGGTAACTGACAGAAAATACGGAAAGAAAACTACCTGGCGAATTGCATCAGCCTTTTGCAGCATTGCTGTCATATTGTAGCCGGAAGAAGTACTTGTGGTATAAGCCGGTTGTGCCCTTTCTGTACGTCTTAGGTTGAAGGACTGCAATGTACCACATAAGACATATTTAGATAACGACATCTCTGTCAAAACTGAAGCCATAAAGCGTTCACTTGGTGGCCAATATTTGCTCATATCATCACCTTTAAACCCCAATCAGTTTTGGGATTAAAGCTATATTGCTGTTGTATGAATTGTATCATCACCGTTAACGCTTCTACTCGGGTGCCTAAAATGCAACTCTAGCATGAGCCGGACTGAGGGATGGAGGATTAAATACACCTAGCTATTACCTTTTACAATCTTACCCCTAAAAAAGGACCTGATTCCTTTGACCACTGAAATAAAGTTCATGGCCTATTTAAAGCCTTAAAAGAGATAATAAGCACTAAAAATTTAGCACAATTTGGACATCCAATTTCCTCTTTCCTTTCTTTACTGTTCGGTAATGGTGGTAGATAATATGATGGTTGCTTATTGGTAACAAGTACTTCCTCCGTCTTACCTTTATCTTCCTCATTTCTTCCACAGTTATCTTCCTATTTCCTTACTTGGTACTCTGTTTCACAATTTTCTTCCCTTTTCTATTTTTTAACAGGTTTTTTACCATTTTGCCCCCAGTAGTTTCCCTTATTACAAGTTTACAACCCAAACCAACACCCTTTTCCCCTTCCCCAATTGTAAAATGAGGGTTAGTTTTGTCACTTCACATCTTTCTTAAAAAATGTGCCCCATCTAAATGAGAAGAAGATTGTGAACTGGAGGGAGTTACTTTTACATTCCCACTTAACTCTCTCCTCACATGAGTGCAAATTGGCTCTTGTAATTATATAGATTATATGAGGGCAATATATAGACTATGTAGACAAAAGTTGCTGTTCTTAAACTTTGTGCCAGAACCAAAGGGGAAGATAAATGTGGAATGGAGGGAGTAGCAAATAGCCGAGTGTACATCACTCTAGGCAAAAGCAGCATCGATTCTCTTTTTTTCTTCTAATTCTTTACTGTCCACTTTTTCATAAATACAGGAATGAGGGGGTGGAAAAAAAAAATTAAACCATGAGCAAGCTAAGGACCATGTTTGCACCATGTTAAGCCAAAGGTAGCAAAGCGGTAAAGTTTGCAGTCAAACAAATATGCAGAGCTTTTTGAAGTACTAAACAATTTGACTGGGCCAAAAGCTACAAAGTGCCTAAAAGACAACATTTTTAAACGTTGTTTTGGAATAGCTTTGCTAATGAACTTTCTCCTATTCCCAGTTGTTTTCTAAATTGAAAATGCCTCCTGTTCAAAACTCTGAAAAAAGAACTAATGATGCTGCATGAATCCATCCACCACCCTTGTGTTCTCATACTTAACCAACAACAAAATCAGCTAAGATCTCAAAGATCTTAATCATATGATGAGATAACACAAACAAACCAATATCCTGAAGTTCCAGATCAAACAGCATATCACACAAGATCAAATGCTTACTTTTGTTCGAATTTGATGTAGAAAATCTTCCCTGTCATCAGTCTTTATCTCATTTGTCGCCTGGATATTTTGTTTCAGATTATCTACCTTCTTCTCACCTAGTACCTATATGCACAAGATTCAGTATCATGTAGAATCTTGCAACTCAAAAAACTTAAAAGAATTGTGGATTTGAAAGTACTAACTGATGGAACCTAAGCATGCAACGTGTGAAGAGATGAACTGTATTTACCTTGTCCATCGTGGGGACTGCAACAAGCTCTCCACTTCTACTCAATGTTGACACCAAGTTAGCAATGGGACGGATGCCAGAAACTACAATCTTAGGATCATTACACTGATTTAGAGACTCACATACTGGATCCTCCTTTCCTTCTTCTGCATCAGAACGAGGCTTCAAAGCACGCCACTGCATTGGTGGAAGAGGTGGGAGCTGAGGGTTTGGCTCCATAACATGAGAAGAGTCCGTTTCTTCCGATTCGCGGATTGTTTTCATATCTTTGTATATAAAGGGATTATTGGTATCCAAAATGGGCAAATTGAAGGAGTTTCTAGAGCTTGAATGCTTTACACCATAGCCACCATGTCTTGTTTCATCGCGCTTGGGGGAGTCTGAGGCTGATTCTGGTGAAGCAATTCCACGCAACCCATCATAAAGTGCATCATTATGGCTTTCTGATGTATCCCCAGATTCCCACTCTTCTGAATTTGAATCGGAGAGATTGCTAAGATAATCATCAGACATGCAAGCATATGATCGACAGAATGTATCATCATCAGAATCAGAACCAACATCAGGTTTCAAATCAGAAGGTTCTGGAACCAGCTGAAATGAAGGGAAGGTATCGACCATGCCTTCATGGTGAACTAATCCCTCTGGATATTTGAGTTTTAATCTAGATGTTTCAAACTTGTCAACAGGACGAAAGAATATCTTCATATGCTCAAGCGGCGGTGATGATGAAGGAGAGTCCAGTCTCCCTTTAGAACTTGCGTCAAATGCAGATTGTGATGCAGAAATAATGCCTCCATTAGACAAGCCCCTCAAAGGTTCAGTAGCTTTAGGCTTCTCATCACTGCCTAATGATCCAGTCCTTCGCAAGCCATTTCTCAACAAACCACGGCCAAGCAGGGTCAAAATAGAAGATCTGTCCTCACTTGTAGTAGTGACTGCTGAAGAAACATTCTTCATATGATCACTGGCTGGACTTGTACCATTATCAGGTAGGATACTACCATTGCTCAGACCATGGTCTATCAAATTTCTGTAATCCGGGTGAACATGCATATCTAGTTTCTTCACTGTATTTTGATTATCATCAGGCAAAGAGGGTCCAATATCGTTGGAGTTGACCTCCCCAATATTTTTGCCACACTCAGAATTCTTGACCAACGAAACTGCGGTTCCTGCAGAAATATCAATCTTTTCGATGGAATTTAAAACTGACTGACCAACAAAAGTACTATTATCTATACCAACAGGGGCAGAGTTTGCAATATTACGAGTACTCAAAACAGTAGGTTTGGAAGGCTGAAGTCCTAAAAGGGTCCCATTGGTCCAGAAAGCAAGTGGATCAGAAGATGCTACTGGCTTTTCCTGCCGCAGATGAGGATAACAAATTACTTTTTCATTTGAAGTAGCCAGTGAATCAAAAGGTGCATTAATGGTTTCCTCATCAGGGGCCTGAGAACCAGAAGACTGCATATCTGTCATATGACTAGCCTGCGAAACAGATGCTTTACGTATTTCCTGAACTCCTTGAGGGGAACAAATAGCTCCATCATCAGGACCAGCCTGTGACGCAGCAGCTGCAGTAATGATTTCATCATGAGGAGCTTGAGATCCGGAAGCTTCCATCCCACATAATACAGGCTTACAAACATCAACGCTGGTTGTAGTATTGTGGAAGGAAACTGATTGGTCGGACAAACAACTCAACTCTTCCGGCTTCTGGCTCTCTGCAGCGGTGGACTCATTACACGATGACAGGGCATATTCAAGCGTCTCAACATTCCCAGAAGCCAGTGACGCACTTAGATGCTGCACTTCATCGTTAGACACAGATCGACATTCTGGTTCGTGATAGCAGATTAATTGTGCCTTTTGCTCAGATTTATTTTCTTCTAGTGCAGGTCTCAAAACTGAAACTAGATCTTTTTTCGCGTGGATCTCGAAATCACTTTCAGATTCTGATTCTATCGTGTTGAGTGCATCAACATAATTGTCTGTTTCACTATCGCCCTCATCAAGTGGGTTCCACTCAACTATTGCCATGTCATTTCTGCCTTGAGACACGGTGTTCTCTTGAGCGAGGTGTCTTATACTGAGGCCTCCTAAGTCCCGTTGAGCTGTGTCAATTTTAGTTTCAAATACATGTGGAAGCTCAATTATTGCTAAACCACTATTGTTATGGTTTTCAACTAAGTTCTCATCATCACCTGACTTCAAAAGAGTTTCACCTTCATACTGGTCCGCCGCTCGGCCTAAAGATTCCATGTTAGCTAACACCAAGCTCTGCGCAGGAGGGATCTCGTGAGCAGGACCATCTAATTGGTTTTCCTCAAAAGTTGATTCCCTGGGGTTTTCATCTTCACAAGAGCCTTCCACCGAAGAGAAACATTTCATATTTGATTCCCACGGGTTTTCATCTTCACAAGAGTCTTCCACCGTAGAGGAACATTTTATGTTACCCAACTCCAACTGATGCACATTAGGCTCGGATTTCTCAAGCACTTCTTGAATTTCATTAATCCCAGCTGAGTTATCCACATCATTTGAACCTTCAGAATTACAGGGTTCAATATCCTGCTCATCAGTATCTGAGTTTGTCCCCGTGACATCCAGGATATCATCATTAGTTTTCTTAAAATTATGCACATCCACATACGGTTTTGGACTGTTTCCACATTTGGATAGGGCATATGCTTGACTAGCATTGGCAGAACTGAAGGACTGCAAGTCCTGCTCATTTAAGTGAACATTTGTTTCATGCACATCTTGTATATCACCACTTGCAAAGTTTTGACCCAGACCCTCAATTATTTCCATCTTCTCATCCCAGGTAACACCAGAAGCACTTGGGATAATCATCTCTACAGCAGGACTGCAGGACTCGGAAATGGCAGTTCGTTTATCATTGTCAGTCAGTTTGTTGTCATATTCCATGTCTTCATGTCGAACAGACGAGAATTCCGTGATTTCATCTTCTCTTTGTGAGGTTCTCTGATGGCTACCATATTCAAGTGAATTCGTTCCAGCTCTTGAACCAGCGGAGTCTGACTGATCTCCTACATCTGATTTGAAGGTCATGTTGAAAGTGGATCCTGTATGTGTTCCTGTATGTGAAAGAGAAGACTTCCCTTGGGCAGTTGAGGAAGACAGCAGCATCCTGCAAACAAGAAGGCAGGCACATCCCTTCTTAAAAAACCAAAAAGACATCCATTCTTAACAAGAAGGCAAACAAGACCTAATGATTTTACCTGCCACTGCTATTGAGAAATGGAGCACCATTTTGTAATTGTCCATTCCGTTGCCATGATCTTCTTCTCTGCACCATGTGGATGCTAAATGAGGAATAGAAAATGGATAACCGAGAAAGTAATATATGATAAAATTCAGATTTATAATTCCAGTTTTCTACTAAAGACAAGCAGCGATTACAGTTATCAAGAGACTGGAAGCATCAAGTTTGCTACTCTCATCATCCAAAAGCAACACAAACTATGTTCAAAGATATGAATGGTAGCAAACTCCTATCTTGATAGCAACCTAGGACCAAGCGAACTGCATCCCAAAAGCTTACACCCTTTAAATGGCCCAAAGACCAAGGAAATCCAAAAGTAAAGCATTTTGCAACTAGAAAACCCTTGTACTATTTTTATAAGGGAACCATTGCACATGGGCACGAGGGCATTCTTGTCCTTTCATCTCAAAAAGCTTTGCCTAAAGACCAGATAGGAAGAAGATTCAGGGACATAAAGAACCTTCATGGAAGAAGGTTACGCAACAGACGGAGTAAGAGTTTTAGGGTTCAAAGAGATGGATAGAGAGAAGAATAGTTTTCTTCGGTACAGGATAGGGAGAATATAAGGCAAGGATAGATTAAAGGGAAGTATAGGGTTTATGACTAAAAGGACAGAGAAGAGTAGCAATAGGGAGAACTCTTTCAATATTTTTGCCCTGGTGTGCCATTGACTAACCCATTGACCGTTCATAAGTTTGGCAAGCACCCAATGTAAGTTAAATTTATTCATATTGCCCAATTGTCAAATGTTAAAGAAGCTGGGACATAAGATAGCACACACAATGGGATAGAACTACTAGAGTGCGCCAGTGGGTTGGGTCTCTAACCCGGTAGTGTATCCCTTGTCTCTCAACTAACAAATTGCCCCTATTAAAATTTAGAGACATATAGTCACAACGAAAAGGTGGGTTAGCAACCACGAGAGTCAAAAGAAGTTAGACTTGAAAATACTAACGTAAAATATCTAATGTTTATATTTATAAGACTAGGAAGCTAGATCTGACTACGAATCCCCTATGCATCTCGATCTTTATTTTCGTTAAATACGCTACAAAATTAACAAGTAGCGTCAAAATACATCCATTATTTTAATTATTTATCAGATTTCTCTTATTCGGGTTGTACCGTCGTTCTCCATCACCTGTTCAGAAATTTTGTCCTACTATAGTTTAAGTTCTCTGGACTGTGGTTGTGTAACAACCCTAGTCTTATGTACCTTGGCTTTCCGAGCCTTTCGATCGTCTTGAGGTTTTCTGCTGTTACATGCTTCAGAAGTGGCGGAAGCCCTCTTGAAGAAGGTTGGATCTGAGTATCTTTTTAAGCAAGATCCAGCACCGCTAGTATCAAATCTGAATACATACACAAGTGTAAGAAGCACATTATTGCTTTCTTCTTTTAACAGGTGAAGCAATTATCAATTACAAAATCAGAATAAGTAAAATCACAAGATAATACCTGTCAAGCAGTTGCAATCGTGGAGGCTCTCGACATTCTTCATATGAATCCAAGAGAAAGTGTGGCAAGTCGTCGTATATGAAATGATTTCTTTCAATTCGAATACGAGGATGCCATTCAGTACCTGCCAAGTCGATAACTTTAGGACACGGATTTCACATACACCATGC
>ONZK01002906.1:30089-41254 GCA_900322385.1 Pharnaceum exiguum
GGGGGGGGAGTAAGAACAAAGAAAAGAATCAGAACAGATATATCAAGCCGTACAGCTCCCGACATTGGTTACCAGAAACGGCAAAGGTACAAAGAAACCATGCTTCCTCCCTGTATAATGCTTCTTTAACCTTTTTCTTTTTTCCTTTTTTTTATTTTTGATAAGAAAAAATAATTTTATTAAGAAACATTAATGAGGATAAGACATCCTCTCAGGTAATAATTACAAATTCTCCCAATTACGTTGTAAATTTGTAATTGACATATTCCTAAAACAACCTACAGACTTGGCCCATAAGGAGGCCAAACATGTCACTCTATCCCAAAGGTCGTCAACGGAATGATAAACATCAGTGAAGACTCGAGTATTTCTCTCTACCCAAGTGCACCAAATAATTGACATAAGAGCACATTTCCACAATATTCTGCACTCCATCTCCCTTCCAAATCCCAAAAAGGTTCCCTGTTGAAGTGCACACAAATTAGAAGTGCTCACAAATTAGAAGGGCACACCCATTGTTCTCCACGAACTCCAAACAATCTACTCCATAGAGCGTTCACCAATCGACAATGTAAAAATAAGTGATTGACGTCCTCGCTACTATGGTGGCACATAACACAAATGTTCAGTGATAAGCAACAACAAGGTCGCGCTTAGGCTGTAGCATATCATAAGTATTTATCTTTCCTAAAACTACAGTCCACACAAACCCCCTCACCTTATGCGGAACCTTTGCTTTCCAAATAATATCAGCCACCGGGAAAAATGGGAGTTGACGTGTCGCATTAAGTAAATGGGAAAAGCAGGAGTTGACGTGTCGCATTAAGTAAATGGAGGAAGGATTTACAGTTAAACTGCCTAGAACTTTCGACTCCCCACACCCTCGTGTTCGCCAAATCAGAAAGCGTTCCACCTTCTAAAACCAAAATCACCTCACTCAGCTCATTCATTTCCCAATCAAACAGAGCTCTTCTAAAATGTAGATTCCAAGACCCGGCCTTATAAAAATCTGCGATCGGTGCCTCATGAAGTAAACAAAGCTGATATATCCTCACGAATCTCGTAGCAAGAGGGGCATTATCTTGCCAAACATCCTCGCAAAAACGAATTCTTTGCCCATTCCCTACCTTGAAGCTAATATGTGGCATAAAAACTGTAGCGATATCGGAAATAAATTTCCATGGACATGCATGAGTCACAGACGCCCAAAATTGGCATTAGTGAAACTACCTCTAATCCACTTCCGCCACCTAAACCCAAAACCCTTGCGTCGCATCACCTTATCCAAAAATTCCCAGCAAACCCTGTCGTAAGCTTTCTCAAAATCTAGCTTGAACACAACCCCTTGAAATCCACTCCGTCGAGCCTCATCGACCACCTCATTAGATACAAGCGAAGAATCTAGAATTTGTCGACCCTCAAGAAAAGCATTGTGCAGCTGATATAGTATGCGAGAGGACTGCTCGTATTCTACGAGAAAACACCTTTGTAACAATCTTATACACACTAGTTGTCAAACTGATTGGGCGATAATCTTGCACGAGCACCGAACGATCTTTCTTCGGAACTAAAGTGATAAAATTAGAATTCATGCTCTTACACAAAACTCCGTGCTCAAAAAAATCATTTAACACACCCAAAAGATCATATTTGATCGTATCCCAACACTCCTGGAAGAAAGCCATAGAAAAGCCGGGGCTTTCTCCTTATCCATTGAGAACACAGCTTCCTTGATTTTTTCAATATCAAAACGTCTCTCAAGCAAGTCACCATCGGGGGGATATCGGGACCCAATCCAAACCATCGATCATTGGCCTATGTTCCACCTCCACTTTAAAAAGAGATTTATAGTAGTCTGTAATTTCATGACACACCCTATCCTTCTCTCGCACAAACTCTCCAGAAGTAGATTCAACGCCCTAGATATAATTCCGTCGCCTCCTCCCATTCACCATTTTAAAGAAAAGCCTGAATTAACATCCCCTTCCTTAACCCATTTCAGTTTGAGCTTCTTGTGTTGCCGTTGTTTCTCTTGCACGATAACTCCTCCCAATCCATTCAGAAAGCGAGTACAATTCGTCATTACTCTATCGTCATATTCCCCTGCACTAATGCTCTGATCTAGTAAACGAATCTGACGTATAACTTCCTCCTTCTGAGCTCTAATATTTCCAAACACCTCTACATTCCATTGTTTCAAATGAGTTTTTACAAAACCAAACTTCTGCATGAAGCGATACCCATAGCAGCCTAGCACTTGACTCTCCTGCCACCACACACCCACTCTTTTTCTAAAGGTTGGGTGAGATGTCCATATGTTCTCAAACCAGAATGGTGAAGGCCCCCACTTAATAGGTTGTGAATGAATCAACTGTGGAAAATGATCTGAGCATGGACGAGGAAGAGCTTCTTGAACTAACAAAGGAAACTCATCCTCCACTTCATTCGTAAACAAAAATCTATCTAGGCGAGACGCAACATTGCGTTGTCCTCCCACCACCCAAGTGAATTGAGCATTCCCTAGTTCAGGATCTCGCAAACCACACTCCCTGATAAAATAATCAAAATCTCTCCCAGATAAAATCATCAAAATCTCGTATACTTCTAACTGCTCCATGCAATCCCCTACGCTCTGATGCTTGTCTAACTACATTAAAATCCCCTCCTAGCAACCACCTAGGTGAACATAAGCCTGCCAAACCCGAGAGTTCCATCCAAAACAATGACCTATAAGCCGACGTGCACGGTCCATAAACAGAAGTAACCCACCACTCACCCCTTCCCTTAATTAACAAGCAAACTCAAACAGTGAAGTAGCCAATGATTGATTCCACCCTAGAAGCGAACCTTGTATCTCACAACACCAAAATACCCCACGGAGGCCCATTCTGAAGCTAAGAGCACCCACTCTTTATGTCGTGACTCCCACAGGCTACCTACGACAAAAGAGTATACAGCTTGCAAACTAGTCTCCTGTAGATAAACAACATCCAGCTCCACTTTAATAATTATTTCTCGAATAAGATCCCTCTTCTTGACATCGCCTAACCCATTAACATTCCACAATAGCACCTTCATTGTGAACCACTCTGATCCCTACTCCTCGTAGTCCTTCTACTTGTTGTCCCATCAAGAGTAAGACCACTTAGAAGACCCTTAAGTTCTCTCAGCCCCACCCTCCTCCGAGTATAACATTTTGACACTTGAACTTTTACTTCCTCCTCCGAGCAACCTTTTCCTTTTTTTCTTTTGACTACTAAACATAATTTTCATTTTATATCTCACGACAAAACACCGTGCTTTTCAATCTTTTCTATGTTTGACCACCAAACCAAATCTCTACAAAAAAAAATCACAAGTTCATGGGGACATGCTTAGTTGGTTGCATATATACCCACATCAAATGAATCACTGCACAGCCTATGGTACAGCTCAAACGTAAAATTAGCTTGCTCACTTCTATCCCGACTGTTCTTAGGTAGGGAGCACATGTGAAAGCAGAATAAACAGAATTATTTCTCTTTGTGTAATGTTATTCTTGTTGTTTTTAAACCAAATTACACCTTAGCCATAGCCTGAAGCCCTGAACCATAGCTTCTAGAACTAATTGTTGTATTATAGTCATCATCTATACCTGTATGAAACAAAGGAACCCTATCAACTTATGAAGAACAGACGCCTCTATCAGCCACCGCAACCGTGTCGGAAATGGTCGGACACCCGAAACTTGCACATCTATTAGACACGTGTCAGGGTCATGAGGACACACCTGGGCAGAACGTGAGCCTAATGTCCAAGTACAAAGACAAAAGAAAATAAGAAGTCCCCATCCCTTAGCCACATGAAATAACCGTAGATTAATCCCGTGGCCTCCCCCAGAGCCAGTCTTTTGCTCTCCTCGAAGGCCCCTGCTCTGGCGGTCTGGCCACATATATCCTACATCATCCACTGGCCTCCAGAGCCATACAGATTTTTCCTTAAAGTTGGAGTTAAGGTTATTCTGTAGTCATACAGATTTCTTTTAATAGCCTTTTTCATTTCTCATTTCACCGTATTGCTCAATCAAATGAAAATATCATTAAAAAATATTATCATACGCTGCCGTGTCTTTAGAGTTCAGACTTTTGCAATTTCCATTTCTGCGTTCACCCGTGTTCTTGTATCCGAATCCCATGTCAATTTCCATGGAACATATTCACTACTCCCTCCAACAAAAGACTTCTGCCGGAAAAACTAAGGGCCGGGGAGGGTGGGTTAGAATGTATAAAGCCTAACGTCTGCAAAACAGAGCGATTATTTCTATTTTCCTGACTCTGAAAAGTGCAAAACAAACCCCACCCGTGGCCCCGCCAATAGTGAAGGGATCAGAAAGATCACCAACACCTCCCCTATAGCATTTCTCCAAAAATTAGCTCAGGAGTCCAGCTAGGCACCTACTCAACTAAAGATTGAATTCTGATCCAAATGTACGACATCCCACACCTCAAAAGATTGCAAGCCTTCGTCTAATCAAAGAATATAGAGAGAGTGATCACTCGATGTTCCAAATTTCATGAGAAGTCCTTTACACATTTTATAAATATATTACAAGGATATAAAAATCGTATAAGTGATTGACGGCACTTTGAAAGCAGTTCTTGCGAAAGCTTATAATCATCGGGGTCAACCATTTGGCTTCATTATGAAAATGATGATGAAGCATACACCATCAAAGGATTAGAGGTAGGGAATAAAGGACCAGAAGAACTACAAAATCTGGGAAGCATCACATTCATTTAAACGACATCATACCAAGTCATGAATAAAAGGAACAAGAATACAAAATCAGAGAAAAACAGAGTAAACAGTTCAGAAAAGCTTAAAGATGAGTTTGCAACTGCGCTAGAAACACAGAGAAACAGAGTAAAAGGCAGTCACATGTGTCAAAAATTAATCAAATAACTCAACCTCCAACTAACTCACAACTAAATTAAGATGACTCATGGAGACAGAAACAAAATAAATAGTACACTTTAGAAACTCTTATCAAGTAGAAGATGCAACTGCGCCAGAAAGACATACCAGGTGTATAAGCAAAATGTATATGGCTTGTCTGAGACAGCATCGCCTTCTCTAGCTGAGGTAGCATAGCTTCAACACGTTGAACTCGCTTAACCAATTTACGGCTCCTAGAAGAAGTAGAGGCTAGCTGCTCTTGCAAGCCATGAAAAACCTCAGCAGCAAATCTACAGATAAATATGTCATGCAGCAGATGAATTACAACTTGAGTGTCTAAAATCAAGAACAAACTGTAAATTCCATTGTAGAAATACTAATTGCGAATGAAAACAGTCAATGTATAAAAACTGAATCAAGGTAATACCCAAGCTTTAAACTTCTAAGGTATGATTTTAGAATGACCAGTGACAAGGAAAAGGAAAAATCCAGATAACTGAATGTGCTGCTATAAAATGTTTAAACTTCAAAGCACAGAATATTTCTTCCCGATGGGAATGTCAGAATCAAAGACAAATAAAGTTAGTCACTAAAGCCAAAAATATGTCAAAAATCAGATGACAGCAGAACCATGTCTCTGAGTAAACAATACCGATCTTTCTGACCATCATTCAGATTACATATACAATACTAGGAAAAGAGTTAAAGATCAGTCAAGAAGCAAGTAGGCAACTGATAGCCTTGCATTGAGTATATCATTTAGAGAGGTCTATACGACTTGCAAAGCCACCAGAAACTACCACAATCGAAATACAGAAAACTCCTTAACTCAATAACAATATTGCAGTTCGCACCACCAAGAACTCAAGAAGCATAGCATAAGCTTAAATGGTATACAAACTAGAAAGAACCATATCTCATCGGACTGCAGGGCGTATCTAACCAGGGATATATCCGCTATAATATATGTTATAGTAACACATCAACTCCACTCACAGCTAGAGCTAGCCAACGGTTGGCTTTAACTCATAGTTGGCTCGAATCGGATCATTGGTATTCATTTTGAGTCAACTGGTCGCTGAATTGCATCGAACTCTAACCCGATTCATATATGTACGGTTAAGTTGCAGTTTAAAATACCAAGTCGAGTCGAATCGTAGTCGGTTCGCCCTCCTTCGCTTCGGTTGCGGTTTCACATTTCCACAAATCAAATCGCTGGCAAATCGAACCAAATCAAGTCGTTGCAAGATTTATTCATAATGAAGTTAGCTCTTCGGAAATCCGAACTGGTAAGTCAAGCTGTTAAGTAAACAAAAAAATTCGAATTTTTTTTAAATGAGTTACTTCAGTTTATAAATAAATTACTTATATTGGTTCAGCTTAGATGGAATTGAACTCGACTCGTTCACTCAACTTTGAATTGTGCATGGTTTTACACAACACCAAGTCGAATAAAATTCGACTAGCTTAAGTATAGTTCGCTATCGGTTCCATAAAATCCCAAGACGAATCTTAGTCGAGTTTAATAAGTACAGTTCAGTTGTGGTTTTACATAAATATCAAGTTGAATCGAATCGTATTTGATTCGTCCTTTACGATTCCGATATGGTTTACAATTTATCAAGTTAAATTGATGGCAAATCGAATCGAAATCAATCAAATCGTGTCGTGGCCAGGTCCACCCACAGCCACTCATTATACACAAAGAAAAAGGCATTGCCCACACCGGGAATAATCCACATTGAAACTACCAAGGCACCTACCACCAATTCCATATCCAAAACCCTCAGCGCCAGCTTGAAAAGATCGCTTAAATAAGTGAAGCCACAAGTGAGCGAAGCAAAAAGAACGAAAGGAACTGTTTTTTTTTTTTTTTTGGTTTAAATGAAATCTCTTGATTGCGTATTCAATTTCACCACTCACTTCATCGCATTTATTCTTTCATAATATATGTCACGCTAATTTGTATAATTTAATCAGTTGTGAAACATCCATTATCGTGAATGCCTCTGTATTCATGCCACTCTGGTACATTTTCAAGTTACCATCTTGGTCTCAAGATCAACACTTCCCACATTAATCAACCTATTCCCTTGCCTTTTTCCTTTTCTATAATTTCTTCACAAGCATCCTGCTAATTCCCAAGATGGTAACATGAATTACTACTGGCTCCGACATGCCACCTGATGTACAAGCCACCCGAAATAAGTCAACTTCATGGTCGATTTGTTAAGTGAAGACTGAAGAGTGCGGCATCAAAGCATCATCAGCAACACTCCCCGAACTTCAATAATAGTACCTTACATGAAACCAACGAGTCAACGATGACATCTTCCATGCATCCACAAAAAAGCCCAAACCTTCTCTTTCTACACGTTACCAGTATTCACTTCAAAATTATCACAGTAAACTTTTCTCTCATAAACAAATGATTCACCCAACATCCAATAATAATGTACCTGCTGGCAGCAATAACTAGGAATTGATCCCATGGGCCCCGCCATCGAGATCCCAATCAAAAACCGCCGTATATTCACCATTAACTTCGAACCCAGGTAAGGTAAGACATAAATCCATTTTCCAGTACAGCATCAATCACACACTGGACCACCAAGGAACAACCATAAGGCCTCTCTACTAATCCTCAATCCTTTCTACATCACTTGCATTCAATCAATAATGGGACCCTTGATTTCACCAACACATTTGAATTATATTAATTCTTCCTCATCAACCTATCCCACTTCTTCACCATCCCCAACCACCACCCTTCACCTCACTTTTAAAACAAAAGAAAAAAAGATAAATACTTTGAGTCTAAGCAATCATTAGTCAAATTTATCTTTTCCCAACCTACCTTAGATTCCTTAAAACATGCCCACAAATGGCATTTAATTAACTTAATTAAACAAAATCATACCCTTCTAAACTCCCACTATTTAAGCTAATCACCTAAAATTAATACTCCAAAATTAACACAACATTTCTAAAAATGTATTCTCTTTTTAAATAAACTAATTCTAAATATATCTAACACTACTAAATCCCTTAATGCAAAGACTTGTTTTTACTGGTCGTCCCAGATTAGCTGTCACGTCGTTACAGGTCTAATAATTAAACTATCCCATTTTCCGAGGAGTTAAGCATTTAAATTCTTGTCACTAAAATAAAAATACAAATGGAAAAAAAGGAATTAAAAAAAAAAGCGAAGAGGAGAGAGAGAGAGTAACGTACTCGGAGAGATCACCCAACTGACGAAGAATACCAACGAGGCCAGCAACAGCGACACCATCGAGGACGCCTTTAGGATCTTCAGCTAAAACGGCGTCGTTGTATAGCTCTTTACTTCCTAAGCTGTACTCATTTCTGACCTTCAACCTCCCCACCGGCATTTCTCTTTCCTTTTTCTTTTTTTTTAGAGAGAGAGAGAGAGAGATGAGATGGTATTTATGTTTGTTAAAAAAGAAGAAGAAGTGGGTTAGGTGAGGAAGCTGATTTTTAGTGGCGTGTTTGGAAGTGAGGGAGAAGAGAGAATGGGGTTGAGATGTTTGTTTCTGTTTGTTTTTGTTGTCATTGGTGGTGGTGTTGTTGTTCCGTTGTTGTTGTTGTTGGTGTTGGTGTTGCCAACTGAGCAAGGTATTCTAATTCCATTTCTTTTCTTTTCTTTTCTTTTCTCTCTAAAAGGAAGTGCAGCAAAGTGAGTGAGTGCAAATAAGCAGACGCTGTGAAATGGGACAGTTGGGTTTAAAAGTTTGTTTGTTTTTGTTTTCACTTATTATTTACGAGTAAGTACTTGTTGTCTGGCCTAGTTTTATGGGTCGGGTGAGGTGAGGTGAGGTGAGGGTCATTATCAGGGAATCAAAATCATGGATATGTCTTTCCGGATTCATTATTGGTGTTTTGTGTTTGTGTTTGTGTTTGTTTTTACTTCTTTTTGGATTATTTTTTTTTGGGAATTGTTATTAGCAGCTACTGATTCTGCTTATGGCAGATTCATAATGACAATGCCACAATACCCTAGCATTGGAAACTATCACACTAATCAATAGAGTAGTAAATAACTAAAATACTAAGTAGTGATAGAGGAGTGCTAGAAGTAAAAAATTTGGGCTAAACTCATTTTCATCTTTAAAAGTTTTTGCTTTGAAAGTTAACGGGTTGAATGCCTTTGTTGTTGAACGATTAGACAATATTTTAATTGTGGTTAGCTACTTGATAGTTACACAAAAGTAATTATTTTCGATGACATTGGCGGTTAATTTCAGATAACATTGATGGTTCTCTTCAATCCCACTGAAGAAAAAAAAACCTTCTCTCTCCCTTCTCCCTCCTCTCTTAAAAAACCCTAGCCTCTAATAGGGCTGCCATTAGCAGTGTTTTGAAAATCCGACCGCATCAACCGACCGGTTTAACCGGGAACCGGTGGTCTGGCCGGTTTTCAAACGCCGGTTATTTAGGATTGCTCAAAACCGGTTGAAAACCAGTCAAATAGGGTTCTGATTGACCGGTTTTGGACATAAACATTTTAAAACACTTTTTAAATAATTTTATTTTTAAAATACCGTTTACAACCGGTTTTTACCCTGGTTAAACCAGTTAAACCAGTTGAACCAGTGACCCAGATGAGAGCCTGTTTCGATGTCCGGTTCGGTTTTCAAAACATTGGCCATTAGTGCTTTATACACTAATGGTTAGCCCCCAAAAGTTCAAATTCGATCCAAATAGTTTTTTGTTTAGTTTTTGTTTTTAGTTTAGTTTTAGTACGAACTAAAACTAGTCTCTTTTCTAATAAGTGTCTATTTAGGTATGAGAGTTTTTATTCCTATAAAGTTCAATGATCATATGGATTTACAAAAGAGTTGTATTCATCAAGATGGCAAAATCAATATTAGAACCAAAGATTCTTCAAAACTTTAGAAAGCGCTTAACTGGAAAAGGCTGCTCAATTGAAAACATCGTTAAAAAGGAAGTCGTTTAACAAGAGAGGGATGATAGAAATTAGTTTTTGTTATCAAATGTATTCTGCAATATTGATTCCATATCATGTTCGTGTCAACTTCGATTATAAATGTCGTATGATTATTATTTAATGCATTAGTCTCTTTTCCCTTAAAAAATGTAAACCCTAAACAACCAACTATTACTGCAATATTAGGTCTCCAATTCTTAGGTACATCTTGTGTATGAATACACACGGCGTTTTTTAAAGCTTTATAACATATACATTAGTCACATTTTTAATGTCATTAGTTAATGCCTTTATTATTAGTCATAAATCCACCTGGTGTACCAAAGACTTGCTGATATTAGGTTATTAGCTAGGTTTTTTTTTTTTTTGATAACTTGTGTTGAAGTTTTTAACTTAATAAATTTAATTGGAAAAAATTAAAGTGAACCACAACACTAAAGTTGAGAAAATAAATCTGAATTAAAAATTCAGGGCATGTTTTTTAGAGCTGAACTTCACTAAAGTTAACTTAACTTAACTTAACTGAATTTTACTTAACTTTACTTTAACTTACTTTACCTATTAATCTTCTTCTATCATTGTTATCATTACAATTATAATTGGGTTTCTTGTCAGTGCGTTGCACGAAACACAAATTTATGAGTTATATGTAATTTTTCATTTTATTTATGTTAACAGAATTAGCTTCCAATATTTTATTTTTGAATGTCTAAGTTGAATTGCAGTGTCTATAAGTATTATTGTATTTGGCGGAGTTTAGGAGATACTTTTTTAACTTACATAGTTGCATGTAACTATTATTTCACGTTTATTTTTTATGATTTAATTATCATGGAATTAATAAAAAATTTGATTCATGGTATACTCACATTGTAACTCTTGTTATTGTATATATTTACAAAAATGAAACCAACAAAAGTTTGAAGTAGGGTTTATGCTTAAAAATAGTCTCATTAGTAACTGTAGACGCCCGGGCCCCGTCGCCTAATGGAGGATCGGTAATCCCCGTTCGGTTTTAGGTAAACCCCGTTGTCCACCCGCAGGGTAGGTTTGAATGCTAATGCTTAGGAGTCGCCACCAATTTTATTAAGTTAATTACTATTAGGAAAACAATTGGAAAACCGTTTTGTATATTATTTGCCTTATTATGGCTAGGGGGATATTTGTACGGAAATGTAAAGGAAAATGCCACTTACTTATCAGTATAGACAAGCAAGGTTTTAACCAGAAAACTGTAATGGTTCGGGGGCAAAATAAGCAT
>ONZK01002907.1:7487-23625 GCA_900322385.1 Pharnaceum exiguum
GCATTTAAAATGTTGAATTTGAAATCAAATCCACCTATCCAAATGCAACATTTTATAACATTTGTGCTTAGCTATTATCTTCGAGCATGCTCTCACAACTACGTACCGACTAAATTATTTTACACTTTTTTTTTAAAACAAGGTACATGGAGGATTAAGGGACCCTTCTCTCGAGGGTACCACCTAGCTATCAAAAAGTAAAAGTAAATTAAAATCCGCATTGTCTTGCGGTTGGAAATAACAAGATCCAACTATGTAGTGTCCTTACTTTGCAATCCAGTCTACCACCTTATTTGCTTCTTGATAAATGTGGTGGAGCTAGAATCAATGGGAATTAAGGAGGAGTCGCTTTGTATCATCGATAAGTGTAGTTATACTCCAAGGAGTTTTATAGAAATTATGGAAACTGTTAATAACAACTTTGTTGTCTGCTTCTATAACAAATTTGGTAAAACCCAAATTAAGAGCTTCTTGAACACCATCCCTTAGAGCCGTTGCTTCAGCTATCAATATAGAAGTGGTACCGAGATTATACCATTGTATCCTATGCAAGTTTAATGACCTTGTCCAATTATTACTTGATACTTTTCAACTAGAATAGTAAACAGGCCATTAGTAGTTGTAGAGAACATGCCTATATCCGAAATCTTAACGAGTCACACACGTGGGCTGGGCTGCTAGCAACATGACCGGATTATAATTGGATATTTTACCTTTTGGGTACCTTTTAAGTTTGGGCCGCGCGCACACTTGCAGCTGCAGGCCCATATGGTGAGAGGAGGCAATAACCACAGATGGGCCTAGAGGGGTTCCATCCTAAAACCAATTGGAAATAAGGGGAGTAACCCTCTAGGCCTATATACAGAAGAAACCTCTACTCTCTCTTCAATGTGAGACATATTCCCAATACTCCCCCGCACTCGAATGCCATTATTTATGGGACCATTCGAGTGGACTATCACTCCCTGGCATGAACTTCAGGGCCCAGGCATATCATCTAGGTGGGACCGTCTTAAGAAATGGGGGAGGGCCCAAGATAGACCAGCTCTGATACCATGTTAAGTTTTGGTCACAGACGGGCCTAGAGGGGTTCCATCCTAAAACCAATTGGCAATAGGAGGAGTAACCCTCTAGGCCTATATACAGAAGAAACCTCTACTCTCTCTTCAATGTGAGACATATTCCCAATAGTACCTGAGGTATACAATATTGTACGATTGGGTACCCGTGGTATTCTTTTTTTTTTTGTACCTGAGGTTTGATTCCGTTATCTATTTCGTGTTTTGACCGTCATTATATCAAAATTATATCAATATATTAAATCGATCCTTTAACAAATTGAAAACTAACTAAAACAATTTTTTATATTAAGAAAAACTATATCATTCTCATGTATAGCACGGGTTTATAACTAATATATAGTTACAATCAAAGTAGCAAAGTATAAGGAGTTCAACAATTGTAAGTAAGGCCTCGATCGATTCAATAGTGTTTCTATCTAGTTAATGACAATAGCTTTATATTTTTATATATTTTTTTGGATGAAAGAGAGTTTTCATTAAATAATAGCCATACGGCATCTACAATCGAAATTGACATCAACATGATATGAAATCAACATTACAGAATACATTCGATAACAAAACTTATGTGCTAGCATCCCTCTCTTGTTAAACGACTTCCTTTTAATCGCTGTCTTCAATTGAGCAGCCTTTTCACAGAAGCGCCTTCAATGGTTTGAAGAATGTCTGGTTCTGATATTGATCTTGCCATCTTGATAGATGCAACTTGCTGTAGATCCATATGATCATTGAACTCTATAGGAACAAAAACTCTCATAACTAAATAGACTCTTACTATAGAAAAGACTAGTTTTATTGGTACTACTAGTAAAACTGAACTAAAAACAATAACTAAACTAAAAACTACTAAGATCGAATTTGAACTTTTGGGGGTTTACCATTATTGAAAAAATACTAATGGCAGCCCCTACTGGAGGCTAGGGAGGCTAGGGTTTTTTAAGGGAGAGAGAGTTTTTTTTTGGGAGGGGGGCTTTATATTTTTATATTGTAGAGAATATAGCTAATTAATGAGATCAATAACATTTTCGGCTATAGTTGGATTAACGTTTTTTTCCCCTCAATCTAAGATGTTCCTTGAAGCCATTTTTTACTTGAGAAGCCTCAAGTCTGCCCGCGAGCTAATAAGAATCTCAAGTCGACCAGCTAGCAAATAAGAATCTGTTTTGGCTAATAAATATCCTTGGGTCCACCTCTCTCATGTCTTAGAAAGTGACCGAAACGAGATCCTACATGTTGTCACTGGTCGATTAACATTAGAATTGTGGAGAGTGCTAGAGTGACCCATCGGGTTAGAAACCCGGTAGTAGCACTCTCCCATATCTCTCTAAAACTAATAAAGAGATTATAGTAATTTTAGAGAGATGTGGACAAATAAATTTAGTGGACCCGTAGGCTCACCCAATTTTTTTCCTAGAATTGTGAAGACATCATACATGTGGTCATTAGACTTATGTTTTGACAATGGTGAGCACTGTCTTCAAAACTGACCTAATCACGTTATACAATGAGCACAACTTTGGGACGCACAATGCACTATGTACGTGGTGTGAAATTCTTCAAAATTCAGAAGCGAAACCACGGTAAATTGAATCGTTTTTGGAGAAGCAATTTCAATTACGGAGTATGTCCTTTGATAGGAATTTTTCAAGTCATTCGGTACTTTCAATTGTTTAAGAGTTCAATAGTTTTCGTGTTTGGGTGTGTTTGTATAAGTGTGCTCGAGATAACCATTCTTAACCAAGTATGACGAGGCTCCTCTCTACCTCTTGATATCACTTCACTAGGGTATTCTTCTGTCGTCTTTTTCATTGGTACGGAGTACATTATCAGGCCTTCTCTCTCTAGAGAAAATTAGGTGGGTCATTTACCCTGAGGATTAGAGAAGTTTTTTCCGGAAGGTTTTAAGTAGATAACGTTTCCCTAACAATCACATACAGAATTATCGTTAAGGCTAATTGTATTGAAAAACTTCAACAATTTTTTAAAACTTGATTCATCAAACTTTCAGACAATTGTCGGTATCGCTAACCAAGGCTGGATCTAATTGGTCAGGTGTACAATCTTTGCTATTATCTACACTTATTTAAAGAGAAAAATCGTAGATATGGCTAACTACCCCGTTTAAATAAATTTTACCATTAATACTTGTATATACTCTCGGTGTAAATTTACACCAAATAAAAAAAGTTCCTTTAAAAAGTAATTAAATTTCTCTTCTTATTAACAAAATTAAGGGGTGAAGCATAATAATAAATTTAAAGTATGGGGAAAATAGCAAGTTTTTGGTACAACGGGTGTACACGATCAGGTGGATTTATGATTAGTAATAAAAAGACTGACTAATGAAGTTTAAATATGAATAACGAAATACGGAGTATATTGTAATGCTTTGAGAAAAACACACAGTTTACACGTACACCGAGTGTACCAAAAATAGGAGGAAAAAATAACACCTGGTGTGTGTCAAAGACTCATTGAAACCTGAAACTACCCTGGTATATACCAAATTTTATCCAAATTTTTAAACGTTGAAAAAAGAAACTAGACCAAGTAAATATGATCATCGATCTCAAAAAAAAAGAAGTAAATATGATCATCAAATTCAGATCATATTTGTACATATATGTCACTTATAAATTCGAAGCTGAATTAGTGTTTCTTTTAGTTTTATTTGTAACATGCATCTTAGATCTTTCATTATTAATGTTTTTCTGTAGCTTTAGAAATTATATGCCATTCAGTAAAGGATTCACTTGCATATGCCCAGGCCATATAAATCAATCGAGTCAGATATGTGAAATAGTTGACAAGCTAAGCGATGGAATTATGGAAACGACCTGTCTACATTGAGAGATTTAGAGGAACTTGAATTATTATTCCAACAAAATGTTACTTCTATTAGTTCTATAAACTCTGACCTACGACTATGCCATTCTACACTTGATGGTCTTGATCCAAAATTACTTGCAAGGGGGAAGAGGACGACCACAAAGGCACTTGTTGTGGCTAAAATCTGCCTGCTCAAACTTGGTTAAGCCCCCCGGAATTTGACCACAGAGCTGATTATATTTCACATCAAGAAGCACCAGATTCACTAGGTCTTCCGGGAGAGACCCATAAATCATATTGTGGCTTATGTTTAGCACCCTTAAGCTTTGAGGTAGCTCGATTTTCGAGAAGTCAAACTTTAAATGATTGAATTCAAGCATGATATTGGCAATGGCCGAGTTGTCACCCCGGAACAACGAAGATGCATCTCCTTCAAATTTGTTATTTGAAAGATCAATGATAAACGCGTTGGACTGACCCAATGAACTTGGAATCACTCCCGTTAACCGGTTTTTGGCTAGGTACACTTGTTGTAGATCCGGAAGAAGGCCCAGAGACTCGGGGATTGGACCGGTAAATCTGTTGGCATCTAGGCGAAGGGTGACGAGTTTGCTCATTGCTTTGAAGATGTCCGGTAAGGGACCGTAAAGGTTGTTACCACTAAGCTCAAGGGTTTCAAGGTTGATGAGTTGTGCAAATGTATCAGGAATGCGGCCGCTGAATCTATTGCCAATAAAAGAGAGTGTATTTAGACTTGTGAATTGTCCTAGGTAACCAGGGATTGTACCATTCATGCTGGTCTTGTAAATATGTATTGAAAATAGGTTTCTCAACTTAACCATGCTCTTAGGAAAGGATCCCGAAAGGTTAGGAACATCGTCTAGGGTTAGTGATCGAAGTGCGGTTAAGTCACCTAGAGCCGACGGGAGCTGGCCGTGGAAACTGTCTTCTACAAGGAGTCCAAAGTTGATGACACGGCCATTCTCGTCGCACCCTACCTCACCCTGCCATTGGCTGCAACAGTCTGTACTGGTATTCCAGTTGGCCATCGAGGAAGGGTCGCCAAAGTGGGCTTTGATTTTGAGGAGAGCTTTTTCGTCATTGGGATTGCAATGTTGTTTTGAGAGAGCAAGGTTAGTGAGTGTGGAGATGAGGAGAAAGGACAGGACTAGTTCGGAAGATAATCTATTGCGGCCTGGACAATCCATTTTGTGGTTTGTTTTGTATATTTCTTATGATGAAGCTAACATCCGTCTCCTATTTATTGGAATGTGGAAGGGAGACAAAATGTACAGAGTCAGAGGCTTACCTTGTATATATTCGATGCGTGATTATTATTTTGTATTTTAGTTAAGGATATATTATTGGGAGACCCTTTTATATAGGGTGCGTTTGGGGTTGAGGTTAAAGTACTTTCAAAGTGATTTCGGTAGCACTTTTATTTTTTTGAGGTGTTTGGTAGTTTTTTCAAAAGTGCTTTGAGTGAAAGTAATTTCCAAAAATAAGATTTGAAAGATGTTTTTTCACCTCACCTATTCCACGGCTGTAAGTGAAAGCACTTTCAGACACAGCTGCAGCACTTTACAACTACAACACTTCTTACAGCACAACACTTGACAGCAACCCCAAACATACCCATAGTCGACTGTGTATCAACATCCCTTTTATAACACTCTTTGTTACAACACCCCCAAAAAACTTAAAAATGTTGTTTAGACACCCCAAATGGGATTTTCGACCAAAACTCAGGATGAACTTCCAAAAATACCCTCGTCTGAGTGCACGCAACTGTAATGTATACTTAACCTCTTTTTCCCTTTTCCCTCATTTTCTTATATTTATTTGTTGTTTACCCTTCTATTATGTTTTCTTTTATTATCCAATATAATCTCCCTCTAACTCCATAACCATCGCCACATTAACTCTTATCCTGCATTGCTGACTTGGTTAAGTGAGCAGCTAAAAAAAGCTTACTATTTTCTTTCTTTTTCTCTCTCTTTTCATTTTTTTATTGTGAGGGTTTAGTAGGGGGATTAACAACATTTAATAGTTAAATCATCATAATTAATTTGGGACTCAATTTCTATGGTTGATTGAAAAGTTCACCATCATAAAATGAGAATGACTTTGGTTATTCAAATCGCATTTTGTATTGAAATCCTTTTCTCTGCATACTGGAATATGATGGGATTTTTTTGCATTTTTGCAAATTAAAAAATGGACAGATAGAAATTTTGTTAATTTCACAGGTTGGTTGAAAATGTTTCTCTTCATGGGTGATGATGTTTTTTTCAAGATAATGGAGTGTGAATTTTGTGAAGAGAAAAGGATCTTGTTATTATGAAAGAGGGTATATGACTATGAGCTTTGTGTACAATCGCATAATGGGGTTGTTTGGATTGACATTCTGAAAATAGAAAATGGAAGGATTGACTAAATAATGAAGGAAGCTTTTTTGATGTTTCAGGGAATTGAAAAGCCGAAAAGGTGCACTGAGGAGAATGAATGTGGAGGGGGGAAATGTGGGGAATTATGCTTATATGCTTATATTGGAGGGAATCGTGTATCTAGGCTTGTATTAGTCTGACTCCCCCTTACAGTCGCGTGTACTCACATAGGGGTATATTGGGAAGTTTGCCTTGGGTTTTGGTCGAAAATTGTATTTGGGGTGTTTAAACAATACCTGTAAATTTTTTGGGGAGGTAGTAACAAAGAGTGTTATAAAAGGGGTGCTGATACAAAGTTGACTATATAAAAAGGGTCTCCCAACAATTTTGTGCTTAAAAATATAAAAGGGGTGCTGATACAAAACTTTAGTTAATACACTTGTTTTTTCTAAAGGGTGTGGATTAAAGGTTAATGAAAATGGAGCCTCAACTAAAATTGGAAGTTGTGATTGAAGTCTTCAGCAATGTACGTGGAGTAGTTGATTGGAGTGGTAATTAGTTACATATCACTTATGTAAGGTTTCAAGTTCGAGTATCATCGGATGTAGAAATCCTCATTGGGAGTCCTGATGTGCGACCCTGGTCATGATATAGTTAGAGCGAAGCACTTCAACCAGGTGGGCAATAATAAAAGACAATGTCTTTATTTTTATTTTTTATAAAATTGTAGTAAAACCCCTATTTTATAGTGATTTTTATGAGGCCATACTTTTTTTTTTAAGTAACTCCATTTTATCCCTATGAGTATTTTGATTAACGACCTTCGCTCTAGGAAATGACCGAAAAGCCATTGCGTCATGGCAACGACATAGCCCATTTCATTTTATCACAAGTCTTCTCTAAATCACCTTTGGAAGCAGTTTTGATTTGTAAATAGCTAACACCAACTCCAATTCTAACTCTAATTTGAGCACCTCCTCCTCCAACTAGCAATATTTGATTTGCCAAACAAAGCTTTTTGTTCTTATCAAAATGAGACACGTACTGGAAAAGTTTTTATTATTAGCTTGAAGCGGCATCATAAAATAAAATTAAAAAACTAGCTACTAGTAAGTAATTAAGGTGCCTTCATAAACTTCACTGAGAAAAAAGAAAATGGAAATATGGTCTCTGACAATTACTTGCAACGGGGAAGAGGGCGACCACAAAGGCACTTGTTGTGACGAAAAATGGCCGGTCCAAACTTGGCTAAGCCACCTGGAATTTGGCCACAGAGCTGATTATTTTCCACTTCAAGATCCACCAGTTTCGCTAGGCCTTCCGGGAGCGACCCATATATCATATTGTGGCCTATATTTAGGACCCTTAAGCTTTGAGGCACCTTTATTTTTGAAAAGTCAAATTTCAAACGATTGAATTGAAGCTCAATGTCATTAATAGCCGTGTTGTCACTCTGGAACAACGAAGAAGCATCTCCATCAATTCTATTGCCTGAGAGGTCAATGGTAATCGCCTTGGACCGACCCAAGGACTTCGGAATCGGTCCCGTTAACTGGTTACTAGCTAGGTACAGTTCTTGTAGCTCTGGAAGAAGGCCTATAGACTCTGGGATTGGACCTGTAAAATTGTTGTCGTCTAGGCTGATGGTGACGAGTTTACGCATTCCTTTGAATACGATTTCCGGTAAGGGACCGTAAAGGTTGTGACCCATAAGCTCGAGGATCTCAAGGTTGATGAGTTGTGAGAATGTAGAAGGAATAACGCCACTAAATTTGTTGCCAGCGAGAGAAATTGTGTTTAGACTTGTGAATTGACCTATGTAACTAGGGATTGTACCACTCATGTTGGTGTTGTAAATAGTTATGGAAAATAGGTTAGTCAATTTAGCCATGGACTTAGGAAAGGGTCCCCAAAGGTTAGGAACATCGTCAAGTGTTAACGACCGAAGGGCGGTTAGATCACCTAGGGCTGAGGGTAGCTGTCCACGGACACTGGCGTCTATAAGGATACCGAAGTTGATGACACGACCATTCTCGTCGCATCCAACCTCGCCCTGCCATTGACTGCAGCAGTCTGTACTGGTGCTCCAGTTTGCCATTGACGAAGGATTGCCGAAGTGGGCTTTGATTTTGAGGAGAGCTTTTTTGTCATTCGGATTGCAACGTTCTTTTGAGAGAGCCAGGTTAGTGAGTAAGGAGATGAGGAGACAGAAAAGAACAAGTTCGCAGGACAACCTTTTTGGGCCTTGACAACCCATTTTAATTTGTCTGATGTTTTGATGAAGCTTATGATAGTTGGTAATACGTCTCCTATTTATATTGCTTCAAAACTTCAAATATGGTGGTGGCCTGGTGGGGGAAAGAAGAGGGGGATACCATTATACCAACCAAAATGCACATAGTCAAAGGCTTACCTTCACTACTTTGGATGCACGAAATTAGCATTCTCGATTTTGTGTAGTATATATATATTTTTTTCGGTTATAAAAAGGTAGCATTTTCAATTGGATGCATGTCCCCTAACTTCTAAAAACTTTATTTCACTTTAGCTCAGCTCGTATCTTTCGATCGTAAGAAGTTGTGACATCAATATCCATTTATAATTCTTTGTATATCATTATAAATATGTTTTCATAAAAACACAATATTGATAGGATTTTAACAAGTAAAAATGTGTCTCAAAACAATTAAGCAAAAAGTTCAGTTAAGTTTAGTTTAGTTACTTTCGGTTCAGTTCAGTTATGTATTTATAAGTTGGGGAGAACAAGCCTTAACCTTAACATTTTATAAGCAAAGTTAGTTTGAATTTACTTCTTCTTGTTTAATCATAGGCATACTCGTTTTAATTTATTCCAATTATATTCGCACCCGGTAGGCTCACATAAAGGTAAAATTCTCCTTTCAAATTAATAGTTTCTCCATTCATAAAATTCGAACTCAAGACCTACTTTAGAGATGAGAGTGGCGAATCATTAGTCACACCAACGACCTACTGGTTTTAAATTCACCTCTTTCAATTTTTTTCAATTAGGCCATGTTCATTACTCTTTCCGTCCTAAAATGATATTGACAGTTACTATTTGCACAAATTTTTAGATAGTGGAAAGGCGTGGTAGAAATCGGTCCAAAAAAGTAAGAAAGAATATGGACCATACAAAAGCTTCCTAAATGTTAATGTAAAGAACTTTATTGGACACCCTTAATAGAAAGTGCAAAGAATATTTTGGGACTAAGGGAGTTGGTCTTTTTGTTTATTTAATTCAATTTACATTAGTTTACTTCATAAGTGATAATTGTATTTTAATAAAAGGTTACACAAAATTTTAAACACAAAAAATTGAGTGAACCTGTTTCATATATCATGAGATTTACCCCTCGGGTAGTCATTAATAACCCCTCCAGTAAAAATAATGACCCCTCTCATCGAATCTCGTATATCAAACGGGTTCACAAAAAAAAAATCTCAATCAGCCCCATAATGTTTTTTACAGTCACTATTTACACAAAATTTTGGAAATAAAATTATGTGGTTGAGACTTCTTCAAAAAAAAAGTATAACACACAAAAGCTTCCTAATAAAGTAGTGTAAAGAACTTTTTAGGACACTCAAGATAAAAAGTGTAAAGAATTTTTTGGAACAGTGATAATTTAAATCAATTATGATTTATTATGAAGATGAATAGATCGAGGGTTGATCCTTGTTCAGATTGTATGTAAGATCTGAATACCCTTTCGGGAATACAATGTTTTTTTATAAAAAGGTTTGAATAAATTATCCAAAGCTAATTAAAAGCACAAAAAATTGTACGAATCCGTTTTATATATAAGACGGGATTATTAAGTGTAATTTAGGGGTTACTCATGACCACCTAGGGAACCATTAATCAACATTTTTCTGTCATTAATACTAAGTCTTATATATGAACAGGTTCACTCACTTTTCTCTAAATTAAAATGATAGATTTTTAACTAAACGACCCATAAAAATATGAAAAGTGAATTGAAAATAAAAGTAAAGGTAAGAATCTTGCTGACAAATATTTGATTGTATTTCTATCATTCTATGAGGTTAACAATGTTATCTATCATTGCCCAAGGTCGGATCCACGCGTCAACTTTATGCATGATTGCTTAGTGCTTAGTTGCTTACTACCCGACTAGTCGACTACTCGTAGACACGGTACTTTACTTGATTTCAGCTAGTAAATCCACCGAAGAAAACTAGTACTCCCTGGTTTGGTAGTCGGTACTTGTTCCCTCTTCTGTCCACCCGGAAAGTTCCTTTCGCACATGACTAAATGAGTAAATGAGAGTACGTATAAAGAAGATGAGAGCCACCGTCCACCGAGCCAGTGCTCACTGCTCAATGAAGTAAGCAACACATATTATATTATAATGGCACGTTATCCTCGATTGATGCTTTGTGATAATTAGCGCGAATCAAGCGAATTATGGACGCTGTTAATTTAAAATTTCATATTCCGATGTGAAATCAATACGGAGGTCGTCAGACGTCTGGTAATATGTTACAAAAATGGCAAGATGTCGATGCCAATCAGAATATCCAGAACCAAACCCTTTTTGACTTTAATTTGACCGTTGAATTCCGTTAATTTATATGTTTAGCGGATCAAGAGATGTTTATAACACAAAAGAGGTTCCAACCTAAAACTAATTGGTGGTAGGTGGTGGTGGCCTTAGGATATAAACATCTCAAGGCTTTGTCAATTTATCAATGTGGGACAAAGTCCCATATATATGTCAACAAATTCAACTCGAAATAACCGAAACCAAACTTATTTTAACCCAAATTAGTTAAACCCAAATAAGTCTAAACCCACTGAAACCCGAATCGATTTTAAACGTAAGCAGTCTATTTTGAACCTATTTTAAACGTAAGGAGTGTCTTAGCTTATGACCCGAATTGATTAACTGTTGTGAGTGAAAACACTTAATTTTAAACGGGATTTTTTTTTGGATTTTTGTGTTTATTGAAAAAAATGAAAAGGAAATGAACTTAGCTAGATTAGAAAATTTTGTGTGAAGTCGTTTCATAGATGAGACTGGATAATATGGGTCATTGTATAGTAGCCGATGAGTCATTATATAGGTAGTCGAAGGTTCATCATATAGTAATCGGTGGTTCAGTAATTTCTCGTCTCATGTATAAAACGGGTTCACACAATTTTTTGTGTAGCTAGATAGCTAAGAACTTAAGAGACTAAAACTAAAATAAAAACTCTTTCTTATTTCCAAACTTTCCTAAACTACTTTGGAGAAAGAGATCGATCTTTTCTCTTTATTAAACGCACTAAATTTGCTAATTAAAAATTACGTCAATTATCTATAAAACACAATTGCTCAAGAATAAAAAGAGAAACTCAATGTTTTCCAATCTAGATACTAAAGAAAGGTGTAAGGTGTTAGATAGATTAGGTTTAGATATAATTTACCATGATCTACTAACAATTGACAAGACTGCCTGTTCAGGAAATTAGCAAATACTCCAACAAAAGTGCATACAAGTTAGCAGATTAGTATGAGAGAGAGAATATCACAAAATAATCAAAAGCAGAATCAGCTAGTAGATTGACTAGTAAATATATAATTGCGTCCTTATATTAAAGTTTTTATTACCTCTATGTTGATTACAAATTTTTTTTTTATTATTACCCATATCTATCAATATTCTATATTATAGTTTTCTAAAAACATGGATAGTTGAGTAATTCTTTTGAATTTCTTGTTAAAAGTGACTCAATAATATATTTCTTTTTTACTTTCTATAATTTTCCTATAATAAATACATATTAACTAAATAACAATTATATTGACCAATGAGATATTGCCATGTGATCATTAAAACTTTCTATTGGGTTAGCTAAGGGTGTAAGGCCCATTGAGTTGGTATGTGTGAGGACAATTTAATTAGCAGGAGTTCATGTGTTCTATTTTCATCATGTGCAAAAAAATTCATTCGGCCAACGCTAGCCACGCGCTGCAGGAAATGATTAATCTTGGGCCCAAAGGGTTTAAGTAGACGTCGTGGGAAACCCAAATAAAAAGAAGTGTTATAAAATAGATTTTGTAGTCGTTGATTTATTCATTTATATATCCTAAATAAAGTGGGACTAATCTATTTATCTTGTGCTCCTTTTAATACATAACTTTCTTTTTATTGACAAGAATTAATAAAATTAATTGAATAAACCATAAAACAGAAGTTATTATTCACATCACTAAGGATGATTTTTGTTCGTCTATTGGAAACTTGTATGGAACAAAACTAAACGAAACTAAACTGAGACGAAAAAAAAAACTTAATTGAACTATAAATTGTTGAATTACAATTGAAAAAGAAAAAACTTCATAATACTAAAATCAGAATCTGAAAAAGAAAAACCACTAGTTGTCTAGTACATTACAATCCCTTCTGGTCCAATTACTTGCACGGGGGTAGAGGACGGCCGCAAAGGCACTTATTGTGATCAAAGTATTCTGGGCTGAGCTGCTGTAACCATGGGCTTTGTGGAATTGGCCCACAAAGCTGGTTAGTGCTGACATCTATAAATTCCATTGACGACTGGCCTAGACGTTTTGGTAGGGAACCATAAATCATGTTGTGACTCACATTGAAGCCGATGAATCCGTTGGGAAAATCAACATTTGTGAAATCAAATTTGAGAAGATTGTTGTTGAGGTATACGTAGCTCATTGCAGTGTTCTTCCTTGCAAACAAAAACGAGGCGTCACCGGCAAACCTGTTGAATGATAAGTCTACGAGTTGTACACTTGGCCTACTCAACGACTTCGGGATCAATCCCGTTAGTCGATTCTGAGAAAGTGAGAGATGGGTCAGTCGGGGGGAGAGGCTGAGTGATCTAGGAATTGGACCCGACAGGACATTCGAGCTCAGATCAACACTCCTTAAACTTCCCATTTTGGTGAACATATCTGGTATGTGGCCAGACAGCTTATTTTTGCCGAGATGAAGATATTCTAGCTTGGTTAGTTGGCCTAGTGAACGAGGAATTGGCCCTGTGAAGTTGTTGGAATCAAGGAAGAGCTGTGAAAGATTCTTAAACTGGCCTATGAAGTCGGGGATTGGCCCTGACATGTTTGAATACACAATGCCAAAGGAGGTGAGCTTGGTAAGTTTACTGATACTCGAGGGGATAGGCCCCGAGACACCAGGAATGTCAACAACATTGAGGGACTCAAGGAAGGGTAGATTGCCGAAGGCGGACGGAAAGTTGCCTTTGGCGTCTACCGCGTTGGGAATATTGATGTAGCTAACGCGACCCTGGTCATTGCAGTGGACATAGATCCCCCAGTCCTTGCAGCAATCTTTACTAAAGTCCCAGTAGTACAACGAGGGTGGGTCACCCAACTGCTTTTTTATGTGGAAAAGGGCTTTTTCATCGTGTGGATTGCACAATTTTGTAGCAAGTGAAACATTGAATAGGGAAACTAAGATGAGCAATAAAAACGTGAAGTGGTGGGAGAATTGAGTCATCTCCATTCTAATAACTATGTAGTGTAATTTGCTTTATTTTTAGTGAAAGGATATATATGAACTAATCAACTTGTTTCAGTGTGAAGTGATGCAAGTATACTGGGCTAGCAAGGCTTTTTATACTAACACAATGAAACATAATGGGAAGCACTTTCTTTCGTGGAACCCGGGATCACCTGGGTGATAGTCTTTATTTCTTTAGAACTGTTGATTTATAGAATAAGTACGGGGGAGCACCTGAAAATCAGGTCCTGACTCAACACGGTTCGTACTATTTATTTATTTTCCATTATATTCATTCATGTACTAAAGACTAAAGATTAAAGAGGGCTGAGGCGCTGAGCCACGTTGTTCTTTTATTTCTTTCCTTTATTTCGTCTGGTGCACCGTGCCTCATGTAGTCATGTACTCATGTGCAATCTTTGGCGACAATTATAAGAAAATTTTAATTTCTTTCACGAACAGCCTATTTTCCAAAGATTTTCAAACATCGGATGCAAAAATAGTGTCATGATCAGACACTCGGAACTTTTATGTATTCCCACATTATGGCGTATCACCGTAGAGAAGACAGCCAGATTTCGTTATTAATTGCTGCTCGTTACCCTTCTCTAATCATATAATCCCCAGTTTCAATTTGTTCCTCTTGTTTGATTTGAACACAAATTTGAAATATTCTCATTTTGGCTATGGAAAGATATATATACTTGTGTACACCCAATGTATCAAAAACTTACTGTACATTAAGGGGTAAGTGGATATGAAAAAATGTAAAATATTAGAAAGTTTGAGGGTCCAAAAAATGCATACCAAAAAAGGAAGCAAGAAAAACAAATAGAATCATATTTGAATATTACATGTGACAATTGGAAGTCAAAGACAAAAAAGAAATAAAAATATCTTCATAAGAGCTATACATTTAATTAGTACAAGTTATTCGTCAAACGAGAATTGCTATTTGTAATATTATAATTGTTACTAGTCATTTAAATATTACTATTAATTAATAGTTAAATAGTATTGATCTCAAAAAAAATAGTTAAATAGTATTACTTATTCACACTAACTAATTTTGTAAATAATGTGGGTGTACTCGTATACTAGGCGCATTATAAAAAGTGTTATGGCCAAATTTATGTTGAACGGATGAGTAACTTGTTTACCATGACATGACTCATCGAGTCATCGGCTCAAGTAGTCCCCCCTTTAAATCCTCCTTCATGTAGCTGTTATGAAATGCAATCCACTAATGAAAAGTGCGTATATCTCATCTAAAGATCTTTTTGAAGAAAAAATAATGAAGCGAAGTCGATTACATCTATCTTCACATGATCCTTTCATAAATGCGTTGTTGTGATCATCCGCAAATTCACATGATCCTTTCATACTCGACCCGGTGCAACCGTAGCCTTGTCCCAAATAAACAAACGAATCATTTTCACACGTTTCTTTAAGCATTTAATAATGTACCATTACATTGGTTCCATTTACACACTAGCTTTTATTAAGACATTTGATTGGTGTAGCTACGACAAAAAATTAAAGGGGTCCGGGTCGAGCAACTGCGATTTTTTTAACCTAATAACAATAAACTTTTGGAAATTTAACATTTTGCATAATTGAGATTTGAGGTTTTTCATTTTGAGTATCTGAGGTATGCATACAATTATTTTGGGTGTCGAAGATTACTGTTATGTTAATACTTTGGGTATTTGACCAAATTCTATTAAATTTGACCATTAAGTTGATGACTTGTCATTTTGTTTTCATGAACATTTTTGGGTGAAAAACTGAAGCTGCCCTTCATTTAAATGTAAAAACCCAAAGTGTTAACCTTTGGGTATATGGATTTTTCACCAACAAACCTTCATGAAAACAACATGACAAGTTATCAAGTTAATGGTCAAATTTAACAAATTTGGGTCAAATACCCAAAGTATTAACATAACAGTAACCTCAGGCACCCAAAATGATTATAGGCTAACCTCAGGTATCAAAATAAAATTAGCTCAAATCTCAAGTATCTAAAATGTTAAATTTCCTAAACTTTTTGTTGCTTTCCCATCACAAAGACAAGTTGTATAGGTTGTTCCTTATGTTGTACATTTATTAGATAAGATCATACGAGTATAAGCGGTATAACTGGCCAATAGCGCGTGCAATTCGTATGGGTATAATATATTATATTAGATTAAAGTTTTAATAATTATAAAAAAAGTTTTAGTTATAATTTTTTTATTATTACCCGTATATATATATATATTCTAAATCATGGGCAATGGAATAATAATTCTGTAAGATTTTATTTCAAAATAGACTCAATAA
>ONZK01002908.1:11088-44799 GCA_900322385.1 Pharnaceum exiguum
GGGGGGGAAGTAATAAATGCTCGCAAATACCAACCTCTAAGAGATTATTCATTATAATAGCTCCGTCACCGAAATTGGCCTGGACAAGATTTAGAAAGGCAGTACGGTTCAAACGAAGAAGTTGGCACAACCTCTTGGTGCGTACGGTAAAGAGTTGCGGTCTGTAACATAGAACTCCTATCTCTCCACAGACTTCTCCTGAATAAGCCTCTTTGACGACCTGTGGAAAAGATATGCCTTCAATAACAGTTGGCATACAGACAGCCTTCAATGGTGAATGTAATGACTATCATCTATACCTAAACACTTGCCTGTTCATTACCGGCTTTGTGGACGATAAGTTCCTGCAAATTGAGCTCGAGTAAGAAGACAGAAATCACTTTAAGATTTATGTTCCTATGTGGAAATTATCTAAACTTCAGAATCCTCGCAAGGATTTTATTGTATGGAGCTCTGAATGCAATAAACTACAAGCTACATCTATCATTTCCCTTTTGCGTCAACAGGAATACTTCTTGATCAGTATCCATCTACTCAAATATGTAGCTTCTGGTTACTCTTACTAGCTTATCGGCACCTGTTGTGTGGTGAAGATTCAAGATATAAGCTTCTTGGTGCGAAATCGAGATTCCTCAATGAAAAAGACAAAACTTCTCCCTAGCCCCTAACCAATACTGGATTCTATCAAACAGAGATCCATCAATTTTCATGTCAATGCTCAACAATCCCTTACAATAGCCACATAACCACAGATAGCCACAAGCATCTCGTGTTTGAAAACATTTAACAGTTTTCTTTTTCAGAAGGAAAAATGGTTGCCTTTAAGAAAAGAACTGATTTTAAAGGTGACGACAACCATAAATCAAGGCCTCAACCTAGAGCATGAATACATATGCTGTGGTTAATTTGAAGTATCAAAAGTGAGTTTATGTAAAACTGTAACAGTATCAACCAGAACTGAAAAAAATCGATGTTCTCACCATGGATCCAGAAACTAGCACATAAAGATCAGTAGGTGCTTCATTTTGCAAAATCACATCTTCTTTGGGAGGAAAGTACTCAGCTTTCATCTCTGCAACCTTAATTGAGGGGAGAAATAGGTTAGGTATACGAGCAAGTAACCCTACAAATTGATACTGAAAGTTTGCAACAGGATTCTCTTCACATAGACGGCAAAAGGTATATGTATAAATATTAGTTAGTAAAGAAGCAACCAAGAAACAAAACATGGATGAACATACCAGCTGGAAAAGCAAATCATTAGACACACCACGAAATAGGTACACCTTATCCAAAAGATTATAAAACAGATAATGTGAAATGCTTGATTTAATCGCCTTGGGAAGGGACTCGAGAATCTCTTGCTGTTGCAATCCTTCTGAATCAGTTCTGTATTTCAAACACAGGTGAGCAAGCATTTGATCTTGAAGGCGAACAGGAAGGCCATTCCTTAGTGCAAAACTTGAAGCAGCTTGAATAGTGTCCCTCTGTCATCCGGGTGAAAGAAGGCAAAGGATAAAAGATAAGTAAACATCTCTACTGCTCACAAGGTAATGAAAGTTGGTGGTCCTTAAAACCATAACTTAATCAATCATCTTTTGCACAAGAGAAGATCTCCGTAACAAATTTAGGCATATGATTATAACTTGAAGGCATAAAGGTCTAATATTCTGATTGGGCAATGAAACTACAAAGGAAGCTTAGAAGATATTCAATACGTTGGCATTACAATAAGAATCAATGTGTCAATGGACAATGTAGATCCATGTGGTTTCAAAAGAGAATGTCAAAGAGAATGAAGTAGCGTAGTATAAACTTACGAACTTTCTTGTCCTGCTAGTCCCGTGCACCACCAAGTTTGTCATATTTCCTATGATATATGCAGTCATAGCGAGATTGAAAAGCATATAAAAGATGTCAAAGAGCATTTCCCTCGTATTAACAGGATGTAGATCACCGTAACCCGTAGTTGTAAGCGTGGTGATGGACCAATAAATTGATGTCACATATCGAAGCCACAGATCTGTATTGTGGAAGTCAGCCATTTGAACGCCAATCCATGTGTTCTTAGGGTTAGGATAATGTGCCGCAAGATAATAATAGAAGCAAGCAGCCAAATGAACAGCAAAAAGAGTCACCTACAAATAAGTAAATAAAAACCTTGAAAAGGGCATTCATAGTCTAGTACTTTGGAAACAAGGATCAAGTTTTGAATACTTACAAAGACTAGCTTAGAGCATCGAACCAAAGGGTAGCTAAAATTTCGATCTTTCTCCAATCTGTGGAGAAATGAAGGAAAAAAAGCTGCTAAGTACTTGCACAATCTTCTCTTCTCAGACACAAATCAAGGTATATAACTTTAGGTCTGCCTTTTAACAAGGCTAAGAAGTTCGTTACCTGGAGAACATCTTACTAACTCTACGAAGCCGCCAAAGACGTAACATATTGAAGAGTCCATAGGCTTGGAGATGGTTAGGAAGAACATGCACCACTAGCTCAGCCGGAACAGTAGATATGACATCAAAAGTAAACCAGGTACTTATGTACCTCCAAGCAATCAGTTTGCGGTTATCAATAAGAAGATAAGTTGTTCGGTCAAGGTATGCAACAAAAAAGCTCAAAACAATGTCAGCAGCGAAGAATAAATTGACAGTGTTATCAATAACAGCAAGGCCTGTCACTGGCTTTTGCAGGAATGCAAATTCATAAGGTGATACCCATGCTGTGTAGAAGACCAAACCAACCAGAAATCTTTCCCACCATCTGCGCGCATCAAATAACAGGTGAGGGAAAATAAGAACGGACACAGCTTTTACAATGTGAAGGTAATTAACCTTTATAGACTGCTAAACTTTATGCAAACAAAGAACAATAACACCTCAATACCTCATGAGAAACAGTTGCAACTAAGGCCAAGATCAAGTTGCCATCTCACATATTATAGTCAAATCAAATGAATACAAGTCTATATATTGGGTGGCTCATTTCAAACACTAGCTCAGCATTACATCTCGTCAGTACCATCTCTAAGAACTGAAACCAAATCCAACTCAGACGAGGAATTTGTCCTTGAACAAAGGAACTGAAAATTTGACTGCGAACAGATAAAATGTGGTTGCAAACTTACAATAACAGAACAGTCTAACATTTTAACCAAAACAACAGTGATTAACACAAAGATGAACCTCAAAAAATGAAGCTCGTGTACAGAATCAATTACTTCCTAACCACTTATTAGATCAAGCTACGAAACTATACCGAAACAATTGAAATGACTAATGACAACGGAACACAAAAATTCCCTACTACTAGCTACTTCTCTAGCTTGGCATGTGATTACAGAGAAAAAGAAACATATATGTCATGAAAAAGTTCCAGACATGAGAAACTAACCATTCTAACTTCCCTCCCAAAAAAAATTTCCACTGTGATAGCTAAGTCATTTCAAAAGAACAGTCTTAATCAAATTCCACCTTGAAACCAAAGTAAACGGGACATAATTTGGCATTCATCCTTCTTCTACTATTATTACTAGTACTCTAGCCAGCACATGATCTGTATTTTTCGGCTTCTAAAAATCAGTAAGTCTTTGGTACACCGGGTGAACACATACACCGGCTGAATTTATAACTAATAATAAAAGTACTGGCTAATTGCATCAAAAATGTGACTAATAATATATGTTGTTCCAGGTGTAGCTAAGAATTGGAGACTTCTCACGATCAAATGAAACGACTGAACAGAACTTCTAATTACTGAACTAAATTATAAATTTTTATAAGTTGAAAAACACATGCAATAATGATGGAACTAGGAAAGCAGATGTCATAATCGAAGGCCACAATTAGTGTAACTTATGTATCCAGTACTATTAGAAAACAATGATAAACATTAAAAAAAAAAGGCATAATTATTATTATGGTGAGTAGTACATACGTACGTACCTATAATAGTGATCAAAAGGGGAGATGATAAATCGGCGTAGGACGACACGTCGGTTGCTACGAGCACCAAGGGAAGGGAGTATGCCAGCGGAGAGTGAATAGTGGCTTGTCCCATCAAGGGACGCTGTTGAATGTTCTAACTCATCTATTTGCTCCCTTGACCCTACGAAACACGACGTGGATCTCTTTGACAATGTTGATGTTCCTAGTTGCCTGAACCAACCCGTCATTGTGACAATTGTTTATGAAATGTTATATACGAATGATTGTGTATTGGATTGGTAATTGTTTGTGTTCACGTAGGAGAGGAGAGTTTCCCTCCCCTGGGCAGATATTTCCCTCTGTTTCGTTTTCTTTTCCCTGTTGCTTGTTTTTAAGATACCAACGTAAACTCACGTGTGCTTGCCTTGCAAATGCTTTCTTTTCTTTTCTTTTGTTTGTGGAAAAAAAATGGGGAAATTGATCATCTCCGTGAGACCGTGACTCTTGTGATTTTGTTTTGATTTGATTTCCTTTTACAGCTGGAAAAAGATAGAAATTGCTTAGTCAAATCTTTAATGTGAACAGACTAAATTTTAAATAAAATCAAAAAATTAAATTGACGGAAGGGAATGGTAATTGTGAAGTGTCCAACTGCGTTCAATGTTTGATGTTTTTCCGCAAAGGATGCAAGCAAGCAAGGGACTACCTAACAGGGCCATAGGGATAATTTTCAACAACAACAATAATTGAGTGTAATCCCCATTAAAAATAGGGGTACTCGGGGTCAACATGTACGCAACTTTACCCCTATTTAAGAAAACAAAAAGGTTGTTGCCAATATTGACATGTATATGTTCAACAACAACTCAGTATAATCGAGATGGGTCCCGAGTACGTCTGATGTGCGCAGCCTTACCCCGAAAATCGGGATACTGCTTTCAATTTGACATGTATAAGTAAATTACACAATTATTATTTTTTTAAAATGGTAAGGAGTCTCACTGTGTGGGTGATGAGGCTTAAACACGAGTCTCCCAGCATCTCGGGAATTCGAGTGAGCACTTCGCCATCTCGGCTAGGTGCTCCACCTCAAAAATTACCCAATTGTGATGATGAAAAATGAAAACAAAAATAAAAGAAAAAGGTACTACTTGACTACTTGTGCACCTATTAATAAATGGGCCAATATCACTTTGTAAAAGCCCAAACATATTTCAACACACTCACAGACACAAGCCCAACCTCATACTCACAGGCCTTTTAGAACAAAAACCCAACCTAAACAAACACAATTAAAAAAGGTCCAATATAGACCATTCCAGAAACACACAACCACCACCAAAGAGAAAGACACTAGAGAAGAGGAGAGAGAAAGCAGTCCATTCATTCATTTATCAATTTCTCTCAAATCTTAACAAACCAAACAAACAATGGCAGTAGCAAAGCAATCGTCGTCGTTCCTGAAATGGCTAATGGACCCAAAGAAGAACTTCCTGGCAGCCATGCACAAGAGCTCCATGGAGAAGCGCCTCCGCTACTACGGTACTCCTTTCATCTTCTCCTAGGGTTTTCTCTTTTCTTTTTCCTTTTTTTTTTTGGATTGAATAAATAAATTGTTGATTTTTAAATTAATTAATATGTATAGGGCTTCGGTTCGATGACCTGTACGATCCAATGGAAGACATGGACATAAAGGAGGCACTAAATCGGCTGCCACGTGAGATCGTTGACGCTCGTAATCAGAGACTTAAGCGTGCCATCGATCTCTCCATGAAGCACGAGGAGCTACCCAAGGATCTCCAGGTCAGCCTTCCCCTCTCCTTCCTCTTTCTCTTTATTCATTTATTTATTTTGATGTGGTTGTTTTATTGATGAGTTATTTGTGGAAGTGTTTTTTCTTTATGTATTGGAGAAGTGGTGGATTTAATGATATTATTAAGGAAGGAGGGGCAGATATGGGATTTCCTTTGTTTGTAAAATGTGTTCTTTGATTGGAAGTGTATGGTTTGAGTGATGGGGAGGAGAAAAATGTGTTCTTGGAAGTGGATGGTTAATGAGTTTGAAGTAGTGACTTGTTTTCGATTTGGGATATTGAGATGGGATGAATTTTGATGTTGTGAAGTTTGTGGGTTTTACCGCGACATATCCTTGCTGGAACGCCATGACCTCGCCAGAAAGTGGCCCTCGCTCAGTTGCTGTTTTCTTTTCTTTCCCCTCAATCTTCCCTTTTCTTCCTCCCTTTCCTTTCTCCTCCGTCCACTACCCTTCCTCTTTCTTCTTCTTTTCCTCTTTTTTATGAATTTGAAGGAAGTGAAAAAGTGTGACGAAGGGATGTTCTTTTTTTTTTGGGTGTTGAGATGAGATGAATATAAATGGTTTGAAGTTGTTGGGGCTTTTTGGTGTTATACTAGAGTGTGTGTGATTGATATTTTGGCGATATTTTCAATCTTAAGGTATGTCTGTGTGTGAGTCCTGGAAGGGTATTGATTTTGTGTTAGCTTTTCATCAAATATTGAGCCAGGGTGAGTGAGATGTTAGACTTTGGGTGACGTAACGACTGTGTTTTTCATGATTCGCTCATTGGTTTTGAGTTTAAACTCTTTCTGGCGAAAGATGGGTTCTTTGGTGGAGTTAGATTATTAATTACTTGGTAAATGTCTATGATGAGTTGATATGGTTGATTGATTGTTGTGAAGCATTCTAAAATAGTGTACTCCCTACCATGAAGTGCGGAATTTGAGAATTAGGTTGAGGTTTGAATTTGATTGGCTCACTGGCTGGATTTTCTTGTAGCATATTAGGGTGAGTTGGTTGTTTGAATTTGGTTTCAGATTTCGAAGAACTTCTGCTGTAGTTTGTGGTATAGCCCGAATAAGATGATCAGAGGTGGAACAACAATCAGTATATTTTCAATGGATGACTTGTTGATATCCTGTTGGTTACTTGTTGACGCTAAATGGTGAAAACAAAGTGTTCTATGTTGAGAGTGTAGCTGGTTTGTTAGTTTGGCCAAAGTAGTTTGTCTGCGGGGTAGATGAACTTGAGTAGCCTTCATTGAAATTGCATATTTGAGTTTTGTCATTTGCCGGGGATGGCTGGTTGCTGTATACCAAGGGAATCTTAAACTCTGGCCCCTTACCCGTCCCCACCACTCACCCTTCAATACACCATGTTCCGCTGTTGGGTTACTTGGGTATGCTGCCGGCCCATTACTGCGACATATCCTTGCTGGAACGCCATGACCTCGCCAGAAAGTGGCCCTCGCTTAGTCGCTCTTTTATTTTCCTTTTTTTCCCCTCAATCTGCCCTTTTCTTCCTCCCTTTCCTTTCTCCTCCGTCCACTGCCCTTCCTCTTTCTGCCGCCTATCTCCCTCCACATTGTAGTTTGTACCTTTTCTCCACAACTTGTTCAATTAATATGGGATATCAATTTCTTTTAAAAAAAGAGCTTTGATCCAAAAGTGATGGTGCGCTTATCGTGTTGTGAGTTGAATTTACTTGTGATTCTTTTTTTACATACTTCACACATCAGCACTGCCATACACCTGACATTGGCCGGAGCCTTTTGACATTGGGTTAGTTGATGATATGTTAATGATGATGAAGAGTATGAATAATATTATTTTAAGGTGCACACTTTGGACTTTGGAGTAATTATCTATGGTGGTAACTGGTAAGGGTGAATTCAAGCACAATAATATTTGAGAACTAGGTACTTTTTCTCTTTATTGACATTTATTCTATTAGAGCTTCTTTTTCTTCTTTATTTTTCCTTTTCTGCCTTTCCATCTTTCTATTGTGCCCTTTCTTATGTGTTTTTGTTCTTTATGGTATAAGTTCCCTTTTCTCCACATAACTAGACAAGCAGATCGTGATTTTGTTTACATGTTTGGGTTGTTTAACATGAAGTGGTTACTCTGAAATGGTGTTATGATAGTGCAAGTTGCTTGACGTGGTTTAGTGGTGCCAAAAGTTTAGATTGTCGCTAGGTTTTAGAAGGTATGAGGTGCATTGCTTTGCGCGTAGTTATGCCGCGAGCATTAGAGGGAAAGTTGAAACTCTAACAGAAGGGTTACCATCTGGTTGAAAGGGCATTGAGGCACATACTTTAGCGTAGGGCGCCTATGAAGCACCAAGGCCCTAGCCAAGTGCTTAAGCGCATGTTTTTGAACACGGGATCATTGTTTTGGTGCTCACCCACATTATCCTGTGCTTTGTTTGTGGTACATATAGATCATGCTTGACTGCTTGGGAAGTATGGGAAATGTGGGTATTTTTGTGCAAGTGCAGCAGTGAGGTGGTCTATCTACTACCTCTATTGGGGAAATATGTGTGTTTTTGTCCTGAGATTTGTAGAATAGCTATTCAGAGGAGCTGTGCTTCAGAAACATGGGATGTTGAGTGTGAATTTGAGAATGGTTTGGTATATGACTATAGGAACATAAATGTTAGCAGCTTATTTGAAACAATTTCTACGGTAGAGACTGTATAAATGTGAAGGCTCAAGGCTGGTTTTTTAGCATCTATATCATGCCCTTTTGGATGGTCCTTTACACAAGGTGATTATTGGCAGTGTTACCATGTAGTTACTCTTGAATTATTGTACAGCATGTAGTTACTATCCTATGATGGTTTACTATGGGTACATAGGAGGTAACTGTAGGCAATTTGCCATTATTCCCGAGATGATAATGTCAGTGTCTTTATGGACTGTATATTCTAAGATACATAGTGAGGTTATAAAAACAAGTTGTCTTTTGTGGAAGTAGCTGATTTTTTTATTTTTATGGTTCTTGTTAGAAGCATAGACATAGATACCATGTCATATTCCTTAAGAGAGTTTGCTTGGAGCAAAGCATCAAATGCAATATATGTTGCTTACTGTGGGGTCTTTAAGACTTATGGAGTATTTGTTGAAAGTTTTAATTAAAAATCTGAGTATTGTGTCATTTTCGAATTATGTTTGGCAAGTTCTTTGACTAATTAAGGATACAGGAGCTGTCCATCACCGTTTAAGTTTGCATTGTTATCACTTGTTTCTTCTTATAACTATACCTTTTGTTTGTCTTACCTTTGTATAACTTGTCGCCTTTCCTGACCTTTGTTTTTGAGTTTCTGATGCTTAGTGAAAGCAAGACTGGAGATGTGGTTTTTTCCCCCAAGTTGGGATCAGGAAATATTGTTGCATTGGTTTTATTTTCTGTTTTTCTTCCGCCCCAAGTTGGATAAGAAACCAATGTTGCAGTGTTTGATTTTTCTTCTTTTACCCCTTTCTTTCCATGAAATGAGTTTATGCTTATGGGACTTGGCATTGATTTAGGGCTCTGTGTGCTTGTACATTGAGGTGGCAATTAAGTGATGGGTTGCCTGTTTTCTATGTTTATGGGACTTGCTTTAATATGTTGAATTCTCTGTGTCCTTGACTCCTACATTCTTTAGAAATTCTTATGTTGAACCATGGAAGCAAGTTTCATTTCAAGTTGGCCTTGTCATTGAAGTGGCAATTAAGTGATGGGTTGCCTGTTTTTTTGAGAAGGTGGGGGGATTGCATTCTTTCCTTCTTTTTGATTTATGTGCAAGAATATATATGAAGTATCAGTGCTATGTATTTGAGTTCGTGTAACCTTTCTCTTGGTTTTGACGTACGATGCCTCTATGATGAATGATCTATTTTTTCTTGTCATTTCATGGTTTCCTTGCGTGAACTAATTTTCTTTTTTATATGCATTTCAGGCTATGCAGACACCCTTCAGGAGCTATCTGCAGGACATGTTGGCTCTTGTAAGTCTTGCTTGAACCTTTTTTGGACGCTGTTAATATGATTTGGTTTTCGTTAGGCAATGATGTCCTTCCATTTGTCAATGTGGTTGAGTATAATTTGGGTACATGGTCCCTCATATTTGTGGTCTCGATCTTTAGCATTACATATCCTCTTTCTTCATCCTAGTGCTCCTCAAGTCTTTTTGGTTTGAAGACAGTTGATTTGCGCGACTAATTGTAGTCTGGTGCTAACTGTTCAATATTGAATGAGTTTTCTTTGATTAATTACATCAACCTGGGTCCTTGATTAGTTTTTATATCCCAGTGGTCCTGTAATGCCTTAGATTGGAAGACGGTTAATAAAACCTATGTTTTTATGATGTGCATTTACAATGATTGGTCGCTCAACTTCTATCTGAGTTATGTTTTAAAGCCCTTGTATACCATTAAATGGACGCTTGTATAGTGTTCATTGCTACAGGCATACACGGATTGTTGCTTGTGAGACGAGTCGTCCAATTACTAGAAACAAATGATCAAAAATTTTGAAATCTGAAGAATGGGAAATCACAATGACTGCCTCTTTGAAACTTGTTTTGAGTTTTCCTCTTTTTTCCTCCATATGGAATTTGTTTATTCAATATTTTTCTGTAAGAGCATCTGCAGTTGATCACACATTTGGGTCTAGTCCCGCCCCTTAAATTGCTCTCTCCTTACCTTTGTCACATTGTCTGTGTTTGTTGGTGGTCTGCTTTTCTTGTTCTCTTTCCGTTTTTTCCATCTTTTTATTGTTGGGTGAGGAGGTGAGGACTGGAAGGAGTAACTATATGGTACTTCTATTTTTGTTATTCTTCTCTCCCTAATTCAGTGATAAGGATGTTGAATGGTGGTGGAAATTTGTTAATTAGTTCTGCCCTCTTATGTGCTCAAATGTGGGACGCCTACTGCATTCTAATGTGCTGCTCGTGGTAATTTCAGGTACAAAGGGAGAGAGAAGAGCGTGAAGCCTTGGGAGCTTTGCCTCTGTACCAGCGCTCAATTCCATAAGCTTTCCCCATCCTCCAGGTTTCTCTGATGAACTGTGTTTTGTACGAGTCCTTTCTGGATGTCACAGTTATTCTAGTCATATATGTAGATCTGAGCGAGAGAAAGAATATTGCTTCTCTCCCCCTTGTTCTCATTTCCTCAGACTTGAAACTACTTGTTTGGATTCATCTATCATTCTATGTTGAATAATATGAGAAACATGTGCACCATGATTTTACAGCTGTTCCAGAATTTGTGCCGCATGCTGTATGTCTTAATATGCGTTGCTATTGTCTTTTCAAACATCTGGTATTACTTTCATTTTGGTACTGTTTTGCACTTCAACGTGACTGGGAAGTGAGAAGACTGCTCGTTAATGTTTTGATTTCGAGGCCATAAATATTCAAGGTTTAGGGCTCTATTCTCTTCGGTTCACTTGCCTTCACTTAATCTTAGCTTAGAACCAATTAGTTTGGTTTAGTTCTGTTGTCCACTTGTCCTTCACCTTAAAAGTTGCTTAGCAATGATGGCCATTGAATCTTGAAAGATCAATGGAAGGAGAGGACGATACGACAAAGCACTTAACTATTTCAACGCAAGTAGGGTTCTGATTCTATAGCTGGCCAAGACTGATTCTATTTTGACTCTGCTTCCGACAGTTTGAGCAAGAAAAACGTTAGTTACCGAGTTTTTGCATAATGAAGTGACTCGATTACGATGCAACCTGTTGATTTCGATTCCAATTTAACTTGCACGGACTTCAAGGTAATTTTGGACGAGCTAATTTCGATTCCAAACCGATCAATGTCACAAGTAAAATACGGAGTAATGTTTAACAAACGACAGAAGGAAACAAAAGCAAGACTAGCAAGACAATATTGTAGCAGTAAAAGTAAGATGCAGGTGCCGCAAAAGCCACAGGTGTCTTGATTTGAATGATTTCTCAAGGTGCAAAACTTCGTATTGGGGACCTGGGGGGATAATTGGATAAAACGTCTGTGGGAGATTATTGTGAGCTTTCGACTCAATTAGCCATTTAGGCCCTGTTTTGTGGGAGATTATTGTGAGATTTCGACTCAATTAGCCATTTAGGCTCTGTTTTGTGGGAGATTATTGTGAGATTTCGACTCAATTAGCCATTTAGGCCCTGTTTTGTTCATCTGTATTGTTATAGTTCAGTTTTTTTAGTTTAGTTCATTTTTTTTTCCCATAGACGAACAAAACACATCTTTGATACCGAAGGGACGAACATAGACACACATGTAATTTAACGAGGCCACTAGCATGTGCCGACATGGTGGTCTAAAATACACAGTTACGAATACTTACATCGTACATCCGGTGTACAATGAGCATCGTACACCCTCTTTGTTTATTTATCTTGTTTTAGGCCCAATATATAAAAATAAAGGGCCCAATCTTTTAATCATCTACATACCAAGTTGGGTGTACGATCTTCATTGTACACCGGGTGTATGGTATAAATTGCCCACAGTTACAAATAGCAAAAAATAGAACACACTGTTACTTCAATGCATAGCAAGATCAACCAATTTTATGCTAGCAGCAATGCCCAGTGGGGACTTCTGAGAGATGTCAAAACAAGTATGAGGTTCCGCGTCTCTTCAGTGTCTGATGAGTGATGACTGTAGTACAGAATTTTGACAAGATTATGTGAAAGCGAAAGCATACTGTCCTTGTTTTTATATCTGTTCGACATTCCATGTGAGATCTTGACCCAACACTAAATGAAAATATGCCCATCCCAGATCCTGTGCCATCCGCACTTTATTAAGCAATTGTTATTTGTTACTGTAGTGCATATTCAAAAGCTCCATATATAGGCAGTCATCAGTCAGTGAGACTCTGCACTTCACTGTACATTGTAGTGCAATAAGGTAGTCGAAGGATGAATTGGACTGGACTACTATGATACTGCAAAGTCGAACACTGAAGTATCTAAACGATATCGAAGCCTCTCGCCCTCTCTGTATTTTTAACAAAATGATTGTAATATATTAAGCAGAATTGAACTGGAAAAACTCAAGTAAAACATTTAAAAACTCAAAAAAAATATTAAAATAACATCAATTGAAACAAGTTAACTTTAATCGCAATACAAAAACAAAAGAGAGAGATCATCATATTAAGGTAGCACTCGCATAGCCCAACAAGTCTTTGGTACACTAGGTGAAATTGCAACAAATAATGAGATACTAACTAATGGTATTTAACTATTTATAATGTAACTAATGAAGTATGTGTTATAGCACCCTGTGTAAGTTTACACCGGTGTAGCCAATAATTGGAGTAGCATATGAGGTTCAAACTTGTGAGAGAAAAATAGAGCTATATTTGTATGTATTGGAAATATGTCCCACATTAAAGAGACGCTGCAGGCCCAGATGCAGAGAGGAGACAATAACCATAGATGGGCTTAGGGGGGTTCCATCCTAAAACCAATTGGCAATAGGAGGAGTAACCCTCTAAACCTATATACAGAAGAAACCTCTACTCTCTCTTCAATGTGGGACATATTCCCAATAGTATGGCTAACTATAAACTAGATATACTCCGTAATAATGTTGTAATATAAGATTTTTTTTATTTGGAGAGCTTAATACAATTATCCGTATGACTGTAACGATCGTTTAAGGTTGTGTCTCGAGAATAAAGTCATAGATCCACCAAATTTTCTCTCTATCTCTTTCTAGAATTTAAGAGAGGTAGTTTAATGATTTTAGTGAGAGAAAGCATATTTACACTATCGAATTTCCGATCCACCGTGTTCCTCTAGCATTCTCCCCATAATTCTACTTCATTCCTTAGGGCAACATTATCCCTACAACTTTAGTGAGTTGCAAGGGAGTTGCAACTCTTACATTTAATGCAAGTGTTTTATGATTGGTTCCATCAAAAAAAAATTATATTCCCAAATTTATACCCATCCAAATTTTAAAATAAATAAAATGTTTGGAAAGTTGTAACAAAGTTGTGGAAATAGAGTTGCAAGTGTGGTGGAAGATGATGTGTCATGCATAGAAATTCGTATATAGTTGTAAAGGAGTTATAGGGATAAACTTGCCCTTACTTCACAAGAGGAATCTGCTTCAAAATAAAATTTAATTGCTCTTTACCTAGAAGTAAGACCCTGAAATGTAATCATCCTGTATTTTGACAGCTTGAGACCTGTAATCTAATGTTGAGTAAGGAGGAATTTTTTAAAAAAGAAAAATGTTGCTCTTGACATACACGTATGGGTTTTGATTGGATGACGAGTTGACAACGTAGATGGACGAAAGCAATGCACCAAAGTTTGTGGTGCTGCGGAAAGGGTATCCGTTATTCAATGCACGAAGGCCCGACCCAAAATAATTGACGTCATGATTGAATTCAGTTACTTAGACAAAAAGCCGCCTTTAAGAATTGTGTGCGAGAAGGGAAATCGGCCCAGCTCTACAAGACTACAATGCGAGGTGCAAAGTTAACATGTGGCTTCTTCCAATGGCCAATGTCATCAATTTTGGTAAGCAAGGAAAACAGTAGGGGTTACATCCACTGTTTAGAACTAGTTAGGATAGAACTCCGTAGTAGATTTGTGCAAAACCAGAAAAGCTCGGCGTTTAGTAATTAGCAAGAGCAAGTTTAAAAAGTCAAATCTATTTTCAGAAATGTTTGATGAGGACAATCACAATGCTCTAATGCTACTTTTACTCATGCCAAATGCATGTTTAACCCTTAAACTTATTAGAGTACAAGAAATGTGATACACCATAAATTTTTGTTTTAGACTCTTTTTATATTTCTACTTTATTAGTTAAACCCACTTAATATTTAAGAATAAAAGGGTTTTTTTAAAAGAAATTACATGTGGGTCCCATGTATATACTAAACTTTGTAGTCCAATCTTCCAATGAGAAATTAGGATTTGTTTAACAAGTACTCCGTATATAATACACCGATAATATATAGGAAAATGAGGAAGATGAAAATTTGTTACTTTTGTAAGGAATATTTTTATAGTTAATTTTTTGGGTATACATATATACAGGGTGTACATATGTCATTGTGAACTTATCTATTCTTTAAGGAAAATTATGCGTGAAGGCCTCACTTTCGATCCTCCCTTACAGATTTGTATACTCCATTAATTTCATTTTTTTCTTTTTGTATTCTGTTTGGGTGTTTTCTTTTGTTTTTCCTCTTTTCTTATTTAATTGACATGATCTTTTTAATGATTTGACTCTTTTCCCCTTACATATCAATCTAATGACAAATGGTCTCTTTTGAGTTTTCTTAAAATTTGTACAAATTACAATGTGGAAGAATTAAAAAAAGGAAATATGTAAACAGTTAAAAAAGAACACATATATGTATAAAAATTTAAGGTTTTAATTGAGTTTTATGGCGAAAACACATTTTGAGCTTTTTTACAATTACATGTGCTTCAACTTTTGAAAATGAAGCTCAATTAGTTTTTTCTAAATAAGAAATAAAAAATTATTACTGGACCAATTTTGCCATGAATTTTCAGTTTACGAGTAACAAATGGGAAAGATACAAATGCACCCCTGATACCCGCATACTATTGGATTGTCCACAACTCCACATCTCAAAGACAGAGATGAGGTTGAATTGCAAAGTTGGCCCACCTCAAATTCACTCAATGAAAGAAAAGATCGTTTGCTGTCAAAGCATTATGAAGATCAAATATAAGCAAGTCCAAAAAAAACGAAAGAGCAGTAATTCACTGTATTTCTCTGTCGGTTTGTTTTTTTTCTTTCCCACAAAGTCTTCTTGCATGTTTATTTGTTTTTCCTCTATTTTGTTTTAAAAGAAGGTAAATGAGAGAATTAGAAGAAGTTACTCACAAAGCATCGTAGTATTGCTATTAATTAAGCCAAGCTTGCTTGTTCCGACGTTATTCGTCCCCGGTGTCCACAATTGAGATTTGTATGAAGACGAGGGTTTGATCCCAATGGGGATATTTGGGAGAAGGATAATTTCCCCCCTCCTCTCCAAATGTTTAGGATTATTAATCCATATTTAGACTCAAGATGGGATACCCCCTTTAAAAGGTTGTATTGCTATAAAGCTAAATAGCTGACTTTTCCACCGACCACCATACTCCCTCCAATTTTAATTTAACTTCTTGGTTGCCCGAAATGGGTTGGCTTTATTAGTAAAATTACCCAATTGCTCAAAGCTCTCTATCCTCCTATGTGCAAATTCACATTGCTTTTGTAATGCCATGAGCCCCTAAGTTTAGTTCAGGCATGAGAATAGATGAGTAAAAATTGGTGAAAAGGCTAACAAGAACTTAAGTTAAAACTGGAGGGAGTATAAGTTACACATTCTAAAGCCAAGTTCTTTAAAATTTAAGTTCAGTTCAGTTCTAAACCTAAAAAGTTTTAATCCCAGCCAATATCCATCCGTAATTATTAATATATCATTAGAAATGTCTCACCATCTAGTTTTATAAATACAATATTAATATGGTTTTGATATTGATAAACAATTAAACAAAAAAGTACACTTATTTTTCAATTCAATTTAATTTAGTTCAGCTCTCAAGACTAGACCCTAACTTGTTCTAGTTTTCCCTCAAAAATAAAATAATATACGATGCTTCAAGTTTTTTTTTTTATTTGAGTGGAGATGCTTCAAGTTTTTAGACAAAGCGAGTACATGTTTATGAATAACTATTATAATAATATAGTTTTATTAATAATGGCTAAAATTTTTCCAAATTATGGTGACTCCCATGATTACAACTAGTGGATGTCATCATATTTTCTTCCACAATAAGCGAACTATTTCAAGCTGAAGTGAATCGAATTTTCCTAAGCTGAAGTTGACTCAACAAATATAAACTAAAATGATCCTTTATAATAAATAAGAGAAAATAGGGGCTAGCAACATAATACATGTGCCCAATAGAGTGCTAAATTGAAACGGCGAGTAAAGACAAAGACAACCTCCAAGCATTATATACATGGCAAAATTCGGATGATCTGCAATTCGCAAGAATTTCTCATACGGCCATGCCTAATTGCTTTTATCACCACTCTTCACAGTAAGCTGAAAATACTCTTCCTGATGAAAGAAACCACGTGACTTGTGAGGGTCCGGGGACCCGAAACAGATTTGAAGAAATTCGTAAAAGATGCCCCATGATTTCCTCACATATATACATGGATTCAGGAGTGTAGTATTTTGTTAAGTAGGCATGCAGGGCAGCGATCCTTTTTTTTAATTTCTTTTATCGTTTAATTTGTAGCTAGTTTTACAATACTTACGAGTAAAAGCCCGATCGAAATATTTTAGGCCTTGTTTGGGAGAAAGGATGAGCGGTTAGCAGGAGTAGTTTTGATTAGTAGTTAGCGGGTAGTAGTTTGGAATTGTTTGGTACACTTAAAATTAGCAGTTAGCAGTTTCACAGTATAAAATACTAATGAATAGTGAAAATGCTCTTGAAAATGCTATCATCAAGAGCATTTTGTTGAAGAGCATTTTTGGACAAAACACTATTGCTTACCAAACAAGTCCAAGATTATTTTGACTTGGTCAAAACTACTATCACAACACAAAACCCCTAACTACTCATGCTAAATGCTGAGTACCAAACATCCCCTAAATAGATTACTAACTTACTTAGTTCAAGTCCAATGCCTATAAAGTTGAAAGAATTATCTCTATCTTTCAGTTTTAGGTTATTATGGAATATAACAAAATCGCTATATAACCTCCAGTATTTCTTATTTTTATTGAAGTTATTGGAAGTTAATATAATTCAATGCAGCAATGCATGGGTCAATCTCGCAAACAACCTCTTTTTTTCTTAATCAAGGGTAAGGTTTGCGTACATCCAGACCCCGAGCACCCCATTGAATGTGCGAGTGAGTGACATGTGTGTTCGCGCGGAGGGCGATGACACCCCTTTCTCAATTAAGGTGGGACTGCATTAGGTATCAGCCCTAAACTCATTTCTATTCGTCACAAATATGGATGACTTAACAAAAGGGATTCAAGGAGACTTCTCATGGTTTATGATATTTGAGGACGATATTGTTCAGGTGCACTAGTCAAGAGCGTGGGTCAGTGCCAAGTTAGAAGTATGGAATGACAGGTTGGAATCAAGATAACGAAGGCTAAGTAGAACGAAGATCGAGTATACGTGCAGCAACCTCAACGGCGCGAGGCAGTTGGAGGAAGTGAGTGTCAATTTGCTTTGCATTACCGGGTAAAGGTTCAATATTGATACAGTATGATAATTGATTGTGTGTCAACTAAATAAAAAGTTTGGTTATTTTCACTTCAACTTAGTAAAATTCAGCTCTAAAAACAGGCAAAACAAAAAAAGCTTACGCTCATTAAAAACAAAGGTTTCATTGTTCATAAAAAAAATCTAGAACTATTAAATACAAGCTGCGCGACTCAGTTTCCGCTAAACAAGGCCAATAAATTGACCATATCTGCAATTAGTTTATTGAGAAAAATTTGTGTGAAACAGTTTCATATATGAGAATGAGTGAATTATTATTTATCCAATGGGTCATTATTATGCATCCGAGGGGTCAAATGCCAACCCAAAAGATCATTAATATCCAATTTCACAAAGAGTTCACATAATTTTTTTTTATATTCACTAATCAAGCCCGTATATATCTCTTTCTCCTACTCTATCTTACGCTCTGCGACTGCTATAGTGCTATACATTGCATCCCACGTGAACAGGTAGAGACAAAACTAAATGGCAGAGCATGTTAATTTGGCCCAATTCTGAGGGCCTCATTGGCGGTGGCCATGCATATAAGCCCAACCCTCTCTTTGCCTCAATTCTAAATTCCTCTGATCATCTGAACATTTTCTTAGCTCTTCTCTCTCTAGCTAGCTACTAGTCTACTCCATTCTCTCTCATTGCCAGTATTTATTTTGCTGCTGCGGTTCTGCAAAGAAGAAGAAAGGCAGAAACATAGTAAAAAGTGTCGGCCAGATGAGGATGGATACTGCCATTTCTCTATGGGTTCTTCTCCTTTTCGCCATTTGCCACCTTTCCTCTGCCGAGTTCATGGATGGTAATTCCTTTCATATATATTTCCTTTCTTTTCTTCTTCCAGTAGACTACACGCACTAGTAAAATTTCAAGCTTCATGCATGTACTTCCACTTCCAATATATCTTCCTAGTATGCTGTTATGGTGTTATGTAGTTTTAATCTTTTCAAGTTCAGCTCAAAAAATAAGCCACCGAGAGGCGCTAAACTTGATTAATACTGACTAATGTTCACTAGCTAGCTAGTTTCTTTTCATATTGAATTATTGATGGTTCAAATTTTAGCTGACATACTAGTTAATACTTTATTACTTCGAGACTACAAGAATACAGAGGCTATATGTATTGAGTAGTAGGGAGTAGTTTTTCTAACTAATTTTTTGATGCTCAATAGTTCTTCTAACTAATAATACTTCACAGAAGGAAATTAGATTAAGTGCTCTCTTCTTTTTTACAAGCACTACTTACTTGCTACTTAATTACTTTGCCTTCACAAATAGAAAAAGATGCACTACTGCTAAAGTGTATAAATTTGTAGTAGTAATAATAATAAGAACGTCACTTTTATAGTTTTATTTGTAGATTTGTACGAGTATCTAACTATCTACTAGCCAGTACAACAATAAAAAATGGAAGTCACATACTCACAGTTAACTTGAGCACATAATTAAATTTGGTCAGAATTTTGATTTGCACAAATATTATTTGATTGAGAGTTTAGCTTTGATAATAATACTGCTTTTCTCCGTCAAAATAAATAATACTGAATTTGATTAATATGAAGAGAGTGATCTTATGAAAAGCATGGTTATGAGCATGTATAATCTTTTTCAAATTTCATTTTTTTGAGAACACAAATTTCAAATATTTGCTTATGTTTTTCACTAGTACTAAATATAGTACTAGTGAAAAACATAAGCAAATATTTGAAATTTGTGTTCTCAATAAAAAAATGGAAATATTTGAAATAAAGCACCAACACTAGATAAAAATGGATAAAGTTGACTGTCATTTTCTGCATGGTTAAGGAGTCATTTATGAGGCAGATATTAATACAAGGAAGAAGTTACTCACCCACCTAGTAATTAATGTTACATTCTGTTGCAATTATCAGACGACCAACATGGTCATTCACATTTACTCTTGTTATGTGCGCCACACACCAATTACCATATGCAACATTTTGTCTAAAAAAAAAAACACAAAAGACACCCGTGGCCCATGGGCAAAAAGTTTAATTTCAAGATTTTTTAAAAATTTCTACGGCAGATTATTGTCACCTGAGACTAGTATCCACTATCCAGTAGGCGTTGCATAGTGAAATCCTGAAATGTAGTACACTAGTACTTGTTCAATGACAATTCAAATTCTTCCGTAAAGCTTCAAACCAGAAAGTCTTCCGTAAACCTCGAGTAATGTTTTTGAAACGGCTAGCTAAGATTGGGACGAGCTGTCTTACTTCGACACCTCACTCTACTAAATCGTACTATTGTCATATTGCTGCACTAGAACTGGGCTATGTTTTGAATTACACTTTAGAATGTTGGTACGGGACTGCTGGGCAACATTTCTTTTGTCCTGCGGAATGATAAACTTGTCGGTGTGGGCCTAAGTTGTACTAGATATTTCAGTGCATTATACAGCTTGGCCTAGCTCATTGTTCACATGGGCGACCATGATTGAAAAATTACCGACTTACAGAGTAATTGGAGAAGTTTTTGTTGTATGAAAATTAAGGGAAGTTCAAACAGGCCTTTAAGAATTAAGCAAACTCATGGTTAGTGTCACGGTTGAACAGCCATCTAATTAATGATTGTGGCTTGATTTCAGGTTTATTGCCAAATGGTGATTTCGAAAAGGGTCCGAGACCTTCAGATATGAAGGGTTCAGTGATAATTAACCGCAAGTCGGTACCCAACTGGGAGCTCTCAGGCTTTATTGAATACATTAAGTCAGGCCAAAAGCAAGGGGACATGTTACTGGTAGTCCCCGATGGAGCCTTTGCAGTTAGGCTAGGAAATGAGGCCTCAATTAAGCAAAGGGTGAAAGTGCAAAAGGGAATGTACTACTCCTTGACGTTTAGCGCAGCGAGGACTTGCGCTCAAGAGGAGCGTCTCAATGTGTCCGTGGCGCCCCATTGGGGTGTCCTCCCAATGCAGACACTCTACAGTAGCAGCGGGTGGGACTCATATGCATGGGCGTTCCAAGCCAATTCTAATGTGGCTGAGGTTGTGATCCATAATCCCGGTGTCGAGGAGGATCCTGCCTGTGGTCCGCTAATTGACTCTGTTGCCATGCGCACCCTGTATCCACCGAAACGGACTAGTCGTATGTCTCTTAATCCTTACCTAATTATGTTTTTCCTTGAATTTTTATGTGCAAGATGTGTCATTGTCATGATTCCTACTGTGCAACTTAAGCGTAGTATGTTCTGCAGTATTCAATTTTTCATATTGAATCCTGACTGTCCGGACTACTAAATTTACTACTGTATGCCACATGTTGTGCCTATTTAGTACTCGTATGGTTTAATGTGCATAACAACGACGGTAGTTGGACAAGTTGATTAATTGATTTACAATTTTACACATGTAGTGACGTAGATGTGCAAGATGTGTCATTGTCATGATCCCTAGCGCTATGATTAAAGGTTAAAGCTGATTTTGGTACATCACTGATTCACTGATGCAACTCTTTAGTATCTCTAACCTGGCTGTTAATGACCTAATGTAATCAGTGACAACTAATTTTGGCACATGATATGATATGATGATTGATGATAGTGCAGAGAGCAGAGTGATGTATGCTTCTAATTCATTCGAAAAAGTGAACTTGATGAGAGTTACGTAAGTACGTTTAATGACTGAGATTGCCTCAATTTACAACGTGGAAAATGTTGAAAGAGAAATTCTCTGATCTTTGGAAAATGATAGCTCAGCTGCATATTGTGTTAGGCAGTCAAAACATGATATGAAGTGCTGGCATATTGTCTAAGTTGGTCAATGGTCAATTGGTCTATACCGTCTAATAGTGATGGCGATCTCATGTATGATTTCATAGTATTTGAAGACAGTATGATGCCTCAATTAATAAAAAATAATTCTTGAAGACATTGTCAGCATTTCTATTGAATTCAAGCGTCTCTATTTTGGTGCAAATTTTAAACTCTTGCCGTTCTTTCTTGGTTTCCTATGCAGAAAACCTTCTGAAAAATGGTGATTTTGAAGAGGGTCCTTACATCTTTCCTCGGGCAACTTGGGGGACACTTATCCCACCGTTCATCGAGGACCACCACTCCCCTCTCCCAGGGTGGATCATCGAGTCGTTGAAGGCGGTCAAGTACATCGACTCTGCCCACTTTGCAGTCCCTCAGGGCAAACGTGCCATAGAGCTCGTGGCAGGAAAAGAGAGTGCAATTGCCCAGATTGTGCCAACTATCCCTGGGAAAACTTACGCCCTCTCTTTCGCCGTAGGCGATGCAAACAACGAGTGCCATGCTTCATTTGTGGTTGAGGCCTTCGCAGGCAGAGACACATTGAAAGTCCCCTATGAGTCTAAGGGCAAAGGTGGGTTTAAGAGGGCCGTCCTGCGGTTTGTAGCTACTGAGAAGCGGACCCGAGTGATGTTCTATAGCACATTCTACACCATGAGGACTGATTCTGCTCTTTGCGGACCAGTTATTGATGACGTTAGACTTCTAAGCATCCGCCGTCCATGATGGGCTTAGCAATGAGATTAAAAAGTTTGTAGTATGAAGATCATTGGAGAATAGGACCAAAGAAAGGGGGAGGTGTATTTGGTTTTAGCAAGACCCCTAATATAAGCGTAAGCAATGTGTGTTTGTGTTGCGAGGAATTGAAATTAAAGGTGTTACGAAGTACGAGAGTCATGTTCTTGTTCCAGGTGTTTAGTTAGGAATATCTACCGATACCAATGTTATATAATGTAGCCCGTCAGTATGTAATATGATGAGAACAATATCAATGATCCTGAAATGAAATTTGCAAGTGATATTTTCGTTTAGCCAAAGCTTCACATCACATGTGATATCACAACTTCATTTGAAAAATCTTGAAGAGTAGTAACAAAATTCTCCTGTTTCAACAAGCATTTGGTATATCAAGTCTAAATTTACACCGGGTGAATTGACTAATAATAGGTTACTGAATAATGGAAGATTTTCGGGGCTTATGCCTTTCTTTAGAGCTGAACTTTAGCAAACTCAACTGAACTAAAAAACTAAACTTTAAACTTTTTGTTTAATTATTTTGTAAAATTTACAGTAATCCTTCATTTTAGTTACTTCAGACCCAAACCAACAACTCTTTTAAAAAGAATCCGCACTCAATTCCACTCTGAAGACTGCAAATTCGAATTCCTTATTATTATTATTTTTTTGATATTTTCTCTTCGTTAATCAGTATGTTTGAAAACCGTTTTATATATGAGACAGTAAATGACCCCGTCTCATATATGAAACAAATTTAAACAAGTTTTTATGTGTTAAAATTTGATTATTCAAAAGTGAAATTGAAAGATAAAATTGGAAGGAAGGCTGGTCAAAACATGTGAGTATGTGATACATCATACATGCCAATTCTATTTCCCACCCATCTCCAATTTCAAGCACCACCAGAGACCAGACCAACAAATATCCAATTAAGAAGATGGGCTGGACCAAAGACCAATCTTCATTTGTTTGCTGCCTTTGGTCCAACTCAAGAAACCAAACCATCCTCACAACAGCCCATACCACTCACTCTCAGTCTCAGTAGAGCTTTCCAGAAGAACAAGCTCTCAGTTCACATCCCAAAAACACAAAGAAAGTAGTCACGTGTCAGATACGTGTGCCAAGACGAGAGAATGAGAGCCGAAAGCAGCAATAGATGAGATAAGATCCAACGGCTGAGATTATCGCGTTGGTGCAACGCCAACCCTCCCCCAAAATTCAAACGCAACCATTTATTTTATTTTTTCTTTTCATAATTCAAAAACATTTTCACAAAATAACAACCCCTCTAAACCCTCCGTATAAAAACCCTTGAAACCCTTTTCTTCTGTTACCTCTCTCTCTCTCATTCTCTCTCCTCACTCAGTTGCCTTTCTTTTCATTTCAAATCTCCGCTCCTCTCTCTCTCCTCTCTCATTCATTTCCCATGGTACGTCTCTCTCTCTCTCTCAAATTTGAAATTCAAATGATAATTAGTTTACTGTCTCGTCGATTATTCAGCTGCATTTGATTGTTAATTGAAATTGATTTAATTAAACTTTTTTTCATTTTTGATTTTGATTTTAATTTAGGCTTTGCCAAGTCAGCAAACTGTTGATTACCCAAGCTTCAAGCTTGTCCTTGTTGGTGACGGTGGTACAGGTAATATATATTTCTTTTATATTCACTAATCTCTTTCTTTCATTTCATTTCATTTTGTCTTTCTTTCTTTTTTTAAATTTCAATTAATTGTTAAGGTGCAATTAGGGTTTGCGAGTTTTGCAGTTGTAAATGGATCGAAATCGTTCCTAATTGAATTTTTATTTTGATTATTTAGATCCGATGTAGAATATTTAAATTAACATCTCTCAGAAGCGATGTGTTTTTAATAAATTGAAGTTTATATAAAGGGTTAAGATCTTGAAGATGGTGATTGTGATTTTGCAATAATATGCTATTGTAAATTACATGTGTAGTATTTGATTTGTTAAAGTTCTGGCTATGTGAAATGACCATTTTAAACTGAAATGGCTAAATCTTTGTTTTTGTGACTCTTTTTGTTAAATTAATTTTGTTTTGGGTGAAAATATTGTTTACCCATTAACAGAAATTAGTGTAAAATGATGACTAAAGATTGGAACTTGTTCAATAAGATTAGTTAAAGAGTGGGTTTTGGGTCATTTTGGTTGTGTTTTGTTGTTTTGTTGAGTTTTTTAAAGAAGCGGAGTGTTATCATTTGTATTAATTTCTATTGGGTTTTGTTGTTATGCAGGAAAGACCACATTTGTGAAGAGGCACTTGTCGGGTGAATTCGAGAAGAAGTATGAACGTGAGTACTATTGCTGATACTTGGTTTTATATCTATAATGCCACTGACATTTGGAGTTTATTGTTGGTTGTGTAAAAGATTGGTGCTTTTGTGTGCTAATGATGTGGTTTTGTTGTTTGTTTTTGGTGCAGCAACCATCGGTGTGGAGGTTCACCCTCTCGACTTCACCACCAACTGTGGAAGGGTCAGATTTTACTGCTGGGATACCGCTGGACAAGAGAAGTTTGGTGGACTTAGAGATGGTTATTAGTAAGTGTCTACTCATTACCATTTTTGTTAATGGTGCTGTTATTTGTTATGCCATTAGTATGTAGGCTTTTGCTATTTTCGGGTAGGAAGCTTTTATCTGTGCAAAGGTTTGTTCTTTGTTTAATGTGTGTCATTGAAGTACCAAGACACATAAGTTATGCCCTTGCATTGTTATTTATGTATAGCAAGTCTTGATTTGCATGTGTATGAGTTGTATAGTGTGCTGAAGCCGAGTCACGAGTCATTATGTTGGTACTTGGTGCACTGATTTCTGTTGTAATTGTGCTCTCATGTATGTGTAATGATGATGATAATGAGGTTTGTTACTCCATCTGACTTGGAAGTTCTGATGACTTTCGGGAGCAATCATCCGACATTGTTGGTTTCTTATCTATGTACTCTTTCGTTCAAATGTTAATTTTCCTTTTTCCATGTTTGCAGCATTCACGGACAATGCGCGATCATCATGTTTGATGTTACTGCTCGTTTGACATACAAGAATGTCCCAACATGGCACAGGGATCTCTGCAGGTAAAATGCTCGAATAATTTGTTGCTTTCATGCTCTCGATTTGTGTTGGTGCCGTTGGGTTATTTGTGATATGTTGTATATGTCTTGTCCTGCAGGGTGTGTGAAAATATCCCAATTGTGCTCTGTGGTAACAAGGTTGATGTGAAGAACAGGCAAGTTAAGGCCAAACAAGTTACTTTCCATAGGAAGAAGAACCTTCAGTACTATGAAATCTCAGCTAAGAGCAATTACAACTTTGAGAAGCCCTTCCTCTACTTGGCACGCAAACTTGCTGGGTAAGAATTCCGCCTTTTTACTCAGTGTCTCACTCTCCTCTATTTTTGTCAATGCCCTAATACAATTGCTTTAATGCAGTGATCCCAACTTGCATTTTGTTGAGGCTGTTGCTTTGCTCCCCCCAGAGGTGCAAATTGACTTGGCTGAGCAGCAAAGGTACAATTCTGAGCTACTGATATATGTGCCTAGTTTTTTTCCTTTCTTTCTTAGTGATCCTTGTTAAGTGTAGTACAAACTATGTTTCAATATGACTCCTCTACTTGTTATGATGGTATTGATCAATATGCTTTGTTGATCTTGCAGGCATGAGCAGGAGCTGATCCAGGCTGCTGCACAGCCTCTCCCAGATGACGATGATGACACATTCGAGTAAATGTGGACACCGTCCGTGTGTTAAAAGGACCATCGTTTTCTATCTCATTTCTTGTGTGACATTTTCTGCACTACAAGGACTTGATTAATTCGAGTTGAATTTGCATCTTAAGGGTTTTGGAAAGGTAGTATTAGTAAGGGAGTTTGGGACAGTTGATATGGTTTGTAACCCTTTGTATTGCTTAGGCGAGAACATAATTTTTCTAAAGAAGTCTTGATGCTCAATGACTGAGCGCGGCTAGACTCGCTATGTATGCTTTACGACTGCTTGCGAATTTCTTGTCCCTTTTCTACTAAGCTCTTGCCTTTTCCAATTAAATTACTTTAAAAAGGTTGCCGAAATGCAGCATAGGAACTGAAAAATCAGACGGGAAACAGAAAAGATGTTGCGACATCTGCGTTGCATTTCTTGAATCTTATTTTCAAAGGAATTGATATTTTTAGTTAGGTAATTGATTTCATGTCCATAGTTCCCCATCAGTCATGGTTCGTAAGGTGCCGAGTTGTTCACTGGTTCTTGTGTTTCAGATGTCGAGTTCTCGGGTTCACCGGTCGTTCGACTTCTCAGTGTTTGATATTCTATAAAGCTGTTATTGAGTCGTGCATTTGTTAGCGTATTCTAGGATCTGCTTGCAACAGCAATATCGCCTATGACAAAATGCAAAATGACTTCCTACATATTTAGCCAAAGAAGCACCGTAGAAGATGAGTCCAAATCACTGCCTACATATTCCTAATGCATTTAACACAAGCGTTGGGTTTACACAAGGCTCTCAGTTAATTTTTTATCTACTAATACCCGTTTGTAGTAATCTGTTGCGGTGCATTTGAGTTTTCAATATAATTTGCCTCTACATGCATGGCTCTATCCTTTTATCAGATTTTAGGTCCACTTTTCAAGACTACAAGTACAGTAATTGATCGGGAATAACATAACTGATTGAGATAGCAACAAGCCGCCTCCATAATTCATGATACTGCGGCTCAGATCTATAGCTAGATACAGTCAATGCCTTTACTCACTACACATCCAAATCATGTACATGTTTCTGCTCTATAAAGAACGTCATCAGTGTGCTACACTTGGGTACAACTCAACTTCATTCCCAGCTCTCACAGAAGTTCGCTAAGCTTTTCTGTTAGTACAGATGTCCTCCAACGACCCAAATTATACTGCTACTAGCAACCAAGATGAGTTTAAGGGAGCAGCTAATGCTACAGATACAGTAACTGAAACTGAACCAAAGAAAATACCAACACAAGATGAGGTAACTTTCCCCTTTGTCCCTCAACATGATCATAAAGTTCAAAGACATAATATAATTTTATAATAACATACTCCCAGTGCATACCCATCACGTTTGTTTTCTGTTTGGCATCTTGATCAAAAAGCTTTCCTTTTGATCATCAAAATTGCTTGATTTTGCTTAATTACAGGAACATGTGGCTGACAAGTCCAAGGTAGAAGGTAAAAAAACGAAAAGCACGAGGATATGGGAGGTGGAGTATCCTAGTGCACCGGAAGTACCTATTGAGGACATGTAATGCTCTCAGTTGAAACCCTCTCAATATGTTTCCCATAATGCTTCTTAATAAAGTCTCCTTCGCAGAGAAAATGCCAGTTTCTGTGTACTCTTGAATCATTATATATGGTTTGCTTGTGTTCTTCTTCATTCGTTGTAGAAGTTGTTTAATCTAGCCGGTTTTGTTTTTTCTTTTGAAGTCATTTGACTAGGAGAACTGCAAGTTCAAATGAATGGTTTATCCGGTGTGGCAAAGTCCAACCTAATACATACTGCAATAAATCTTACCGATGATACAATGAAGTGATGAACAACATTACAACAAAGTAGATTTCAACAGCAATCTCAAATACAACTTGTCATCAGGTTGTTTAGCTACATGTAAATGTTATATAGCCTGGTACATGGTGCAGTATCAAACTACACTGAATGTCCACCAGATCGACCATTCAGCTTCATATCAAAGAAACTTTTAAACCGTCACCTTCATTCAGGATGTACAATGAATTCAAATAATTCTGGAACAATTGAACATGTAGCAGCACGCCTATGATGACCTTGTTTGACCTCCCAAAATCAGTTTTCCTACAGAATTTGGGATGTAAAGTTTGCGATAAGCCATCCGAAAGGGGCAGGAACTAATAGTGTTCTGTATTCAAATTCCATCAATATCATGCATGTAATCTTACTTGAAGAAATAATGTGAGCTCGTGGAAACTTCCACATGTGGCGCATTCAGTATTTGTCAACATTTGATGCAAGAAGACTGGATGGCCGATTACCAATCTCCAGCAGTCTGATGATTTGTGTGGCTAATAAATGTAATGATCACCAAATTTTCCCAATGAGAATCAATTATGGTTATTAGATGTAGCTTTCTTCCACGTATGCATTGTCCGAGAGGCGCCTGACACCTCATTGAGCAAGTTACTTCTCTGTTTTGACAAGCAATGTATAATCAGTGCTAACGCTGGTTAGATCCCTGATTGTTTGTCCATAAACCAGATCAGAGTTTGTGCACACCCATAAGTTCGCCTACTGATTTCTTTGTAGACAGTCTACAGTCTGCAAGCTAAGGAATGTCTTGATGGAGGGACTCCACGACTCCCACTGAATTTTTCGTGGCTCGAAGGCTCGTGTTATTTCTGCAGTTGTTTACTTGGCAGGACTGAAACTTAGTTCAATGCGTTCAAGATTCAAATAGATTCTGCAGTTCCTGGTTTCTGAACCATCAATATTGGAAATTTGGCCAATCAAGACGATTGCGAAATTACATTTGCAGATTTGCACTTGTATGGGTTATACAGCTATATCTCAGAAGGAGTTAGGTACCCGGTTGGTTGTAACTTGTAAGTTACCAACCCAGCAATGGAAAGAAGCAAATGACGCAGCCCACGCAGGTCATACCAGACTTGCTTACGGCGCATAAGTCTAAATTCCAAAGCACAAGAAGTGAAACAACCATGTTAGAGGGTGACAATCAATTTACGGAAGAGCATATGAGCAGTCTGAGTATAGATCACTATAGACTATATAGTTCACCAGGCAGAGTGAAAACACTGCCACTTAGTTAAAGACCTTGTTGATGGTAATCGCTGTAGTTTAAACTCTCTGTTTTGCTCGGTGTTTGTAGTTGAACAACTTGCCGCTGGACTATTAGCCAGCTAATGATCTATGAAATGCTTTTGTTAACCAAAAAAAGAGTGAAAACACTGAAAAGGCTAGATCTGACCTCCCAGTGGGGCTCTAGGAAAGCAAAGCAATGGGGAAGGATGTCATGAACATAGGCACACAAGTACACAACAAATCCATATCATAACGTATGCTCACAGAAAGCAACAGTCATACCAGTATACTATGCCTTGTGTAATATGGACAAAGAGGAAATCCTAGCCACAAACCGGATATGATTTCTTATCCTTCAAACTGCATAACCCATACCAGCAAACAAAATCTCTGCTCCTTTTCTTTCTTTACCTCCCATTTTCCCTCCCTCAATTCTTCCTTGCTCCCTACACCAAAGCAGAAAATGGACTCAATTTCACTAACCCCTCACCTCTCCCGCCTTAACCTTTCCCTTACACCACCTCCCACCCTCCCTTCCTTCCTCTGCCCTCGTCCCGCCTTCTACCACTCTGGTCATCCGTCCTCCCTCTCCCTCCAAACCCTGCCACTCCTACCACCACCACCACTGTTATCACCACCTTGTTCGGTGTCCTCTTCGCCAAGCGAGACCTTTACAGACTATAATGAGGACGAGTCCTACGGCGAGGTCAGCCGGATTATCGGAAGCCGGGCCCGGGACGACCCGTCCGCCCGGCCCGCCATGGAGTACTTAGTCGAGTGGAAGGACGATCATGCCCCGACGTGGGTCCCAGCCGAGTACATCGCTGCCGACGTCATGGCCGAGTTCGAGACTCCCTGGTGGACTGCCGCCAAGAAGGGCGATGCAGCGGAGCTTGGGCGGCTGATTGAGGAAAGTGGTGGTGCCCGAGACGTCGACGCCGTGGACCCCGACGGCCGGACGGCGCTCCACTTCACCGCCGGCGTGGGGTCCGCTGACGCCGTCCGGGTTCTCGCCGGAGCCGGTGCCGACGTCGACCGCCGGGATGTCGCCGGAGGAATGACCGCACTGCACATGGCCGCCGGGTATTGCCGGCCTGAGGTGGCTAAGGCTCTCCTCGAGGCGGGGGCTGACTCGGAGGTGGAGGACGAGAAGGGGCGAACGCCACTTGCGTTGGCACGGGAGATTCTTGCTGTCACTCCGAAAGGGAACCCGTTACAGTTCGGGAGGAGGGTGGCACTCGAGAACGTGATCAACATCCTTGACGGGGAGGTGTATGAGTATGTCGAAGTCGAGGCCGTGGTGGAGAAAAGAGGGAAGGGGGACAACTTGGAGTACTTGGTGAAGTGGAGGGATGGAGGGGAGAATGAGTGGGTTAAGCCTAAGTTCATTGCTGCGGATTTGGTTAAAGATTTCGAGGAAGGGTTAGAGTATGCTGAGGCACAAGGGGTGGTAGATGAAAGAATTGGAGAGGATGGTATAAGAGAGGTTTTGGTAAAATGGGTAGATATTGATGAACCTACTTGGGAGCCTGTGGAGAATGTTGATCCTGATTTGATCAAGGAGTTTGAGGAGTCTAAAGGTTTGAAGATAAGTGATGCAGCTGAGGTTCAAATTGGAAATGGAACTTAATTTTTAACCATAATCCTTGAGGACTGAAATTTTGTTGGTATGATCTGTTGCAGACTTGCAGTTTGGAGGATGGTAAGGCTCCCATTGCGTTGAACTAGGTGTACCGTAGTGTGTTCATGGCGTTTTGGCTCCAGAAAAGCAATTTTGTTTTTCTACAAGTTACTAGTATGAGTTTAGCATACTCGGCATATTATTCATTTTTCATTATTCTAAATGTATTTGCCTTTCATTGACATCACTTTGTCGAAGACAGCTGTGAACATCTACGAATTTGCGGTTCCAAGCAGTAGCATCAGGTTGTTTTAAATTACTTGCTAGCTTGTAAACATGAGTGATTTCTGACATGTACAGACTCAAAAGACTAATATTACTGTAGGTAGGTAGTGTTGAGAATTGTTGATATAACTCTATATTGTGATTCATGGCAACTAGCATGCTTTGGGGGATTTGAAATTGCTCAACGGAATATAAGCTCTATGATGTAAAAGCAGCAGCAAAGCTAACAAAGGCCGCAACACTGAAGTTTTCAGGTCACAACAATGATCAGCCAGTTGCACAGTGCAGTTTTACTGTTATGACAGCAATGGGCGAGCCACAATGACTTGGATATCTGATGTAAGAAACTACTACAGAAATTTTACAAGCTTTACATAGTGGATCTAGCATACATGATCGTAATGCTTTAACCTTAGCATCCTTAACATGGTGTTTTGCATCTCCGTTCTAGTCTTCCTCCTTTTCATTTCGTTTCCCTGTGAATGTAGTCATGCAGCAAGAGCCTTCATTGAGGCCTCTGCTCCTTTGAAGACAGGAATAGACCTCTAGTCATTTGTAGTCTGTTAGGAGTAGCATTCGCTAGTTTTGAAGACATAATGTAATTGTTCAAAAAATTCTCTGCAGAATGTATCACAGCTCAAAAAATCATTATTACTGCAGAAATCAGCAATTAAACTCTACGATGAACAACAGCACTACAGCAAAAATGGCCAAAAAAACTCCTGACTTATTTAAGGAAAAAAGCAAAAGTTTTTTTTTATTTATTTAGGAATTTGCTTTGGCTTATTTTAAACCTCTAGCTTGCTACCTTCTAAACAAATATACTGCCACTGTAAATTTTCCAAAACCCCCAACACCTCATATACCCTGCAGGCAAAGGTGATGGAATGCCTCACTTCGCAACAAATGTCTGAATAATATTATTCAGAGCTCATTCCAAACGAGGAGAGTCCTTCAAAATTTAGGGCTGTTCAAAAAAAAATCGAAACCGAACCGAAAATCGGCTAAACCGAACCAAAATTTAGGATAACCGACCCGATATTTGAAAATGGTTAACCGAACCGAAAAAACCGATTTTATTTCGGTTCGGTTTCGGGTAGCAACATTGCTACCCTCGGTTAACCGAAAAAACCGAAAAACTAGTATTTAATTTATTTTTTAAAAAAGCTAGGTTTTTTGCCTCACTCTGAACTCAAAAATACAAACAGCCTCTACCTTCCCCACCCCCACGTACTCTCTCTCTTCCCCTTTATCTCCTTCACCCCCAGATCCATTTACCTTCAACCATTCCCACCTATCAATCTCAATCTCTCACCCAATTCGAATATTCGATCTACCATTATCACCCAATTTCAACTATCACTCTCTCTCTCTTGCTGTGTTTCATCAATGATTCAGGGCTCGGGCTACCATTATCACCCAACCAATTCGGATACTCGATCTACCATTATCATCCAATATACATTCATCAATGATTCAGTCTTTCTTGTTGTGTCTCTGATTTGAGTGCAAGTGTAGGTGTCTCTTATTTGTTGTGTTTGGCACTTTGTTGGTTGCTCGTTGGCCGATGGGTTGAGTGTGATTTTTTTGATGTTGATTATCTTTATTGTTGCTGTGCAAGTGTTGGCACTTTGTTTTTGTTTTTTTTTGGTTTAAAAAGAACTTAATAATACTGTATAAATTACCACCCACTATGGACTTATTTTGCTGTTACTGTTTTTTGAAATCGATCGTTTGCTGTTAGTGTTGTGCAAGTGTTGCCAGTTGCCTTGTTCCACGGGAAATGCTGACTTTGGCTGATAAAAAACGGTTACCTGGGTAACCGAAACCCGAACCGAAATATTCGGTTTCAGTTACCATTTTTAGGTACCGAATTTTCGGTTAACCGAACCGAAAGCTATTTTCGGTTCGGTTAACCGAAAATGAACACCCCTACTTCAAATGGCCTGAAGGAATAAAGCTTTATGCCGAACAGCAGCAACATATTGAACAATGGCTAATGTACTACAGTTTCCTGTCATGACACTGAATCAGCTGTACAGATATCCAGAACTCACACATGCTAAAACAACTCCTTCCCGTTTATAATTTCCTCCCCTTTTCCTTAATTATTTCCCTCTTTTTTTTATTTCTTCTTTTATCCACAAGTCACAAGGTCAGTTTTTGTTTATTAGGTCGTGGTATTCAGTTTCAGGTTTAGAGTGCAATATGATACAATGCCATCCATTACATTCGCGCCAAAATTGAGAGACAACTAATTCAAAGTGCATTATATTGAATGAACTAATCATTACATTACTAAAACAACATAATCTTATACATATATATATATATATGAGGCATTTTTCAGGAGGTATAAAGCATGCCACATATGATGAAATGCACTATAGGTATTTTTCATGAGTTCTAAAGCATGCCACATAGGACGGAGTGTTATAAGATATGCCACATAGGAATAAAAAAGACCAATGAAAAACTGACAAC